>APFE030952559.1:10574-104493 GCA_000404065.3 Pinus taeda | reverse complement strand
ATGATGAACTCTAACATTAGCCACCCTTTGACAAAATTCAAAACATGATAGATGTTGGAAACATGACATGGAAAGAGGCGGGCCTGCAAGCCAGTGAGGGTAGTTGGCTCATCCCTAACATGTTTGCCACTCTTGTGATGTCTCCTGGGAGCCTGTTCTTCTGCGGATGAATCACTTTGTGTCTCCATCTCATACTCTGATGAATGCTCAGATGCCATGATTGTTGTTTGTACTGCACTTGGGTTGCCCTTTGATGATGGTGTGAAACTAGGTGTTGTTGTGATATTTTCCACCAAGGGGGACAGTGAAAAAGGGAGTATTAGGAGGGGAGTAATATGATGGGAATAGGGTTTGGTAGTGTTTTAGGGTAGGGATAATAGGAAAAATAAGAAAGGGGGGATAGGGAAAAATGGAAAGCAAGGGAAAAATGAGGGGTGAAAATGGAACCTTGGCATCAACACCACAATTATGCAACCCTAGCAACAATGGCTTTTGGTGTTTTCTTGTGGTTGGTTTTATGAGTTTTGTTGCAATTAAACATAGCCATGAACCACCATATCATTCATAAAATTTGATGAGCAAGCCATGATATAGAGTCTACCTGTCAATTTGAGGGGTTTCATAGGCAACTTGAGGCAATTTGGCGTGATTTCAGGCTTTTGTGGGTGTGCACCGTGCGCCAAACCCAGTGCGCCGCGCTTTGTGTGTCCGCCGTGCCCGTTGAATTTTTTCACTGTGGGGTGGCTCTGTGTGCACCGCGCCCCTCTGTGTGTGCGCCGCGCCCTGGAAAATGCCTCCAGCTTCACTACAAACACGCACTATGCACTCTCAAACACTTTGCTATGTTTATCAATAACCTTGATTAGCACAATAACTTTGTTTGCTTGTGAGAATTCTCTATTTAAAGACTTTGAAGTCATGGGTTAAATTTTTGCTTCTTCAAAAACCCATTTTGCTAATGTTATGTTTTGACACTTTTTCACTGACTTAATGCAACACTGAATTTCACTTTTCCCTTTGAAATTTTAGCTCAAATGATGAAATTTTTGGCACTCTTTGCAGAGATTGCATGACAGGGCATTTGGCCACGGAAACCATGACTGCACTTGAAGAAATCAACTAGCGAATTTTTTGAAAATTTTACCACAAATGACATTGTTTGACTTTTCTTCAAAACAAAGTTTTGAGGAGCAATCAAAGTTTATCAACATGATGATGAAACTCTCTGAATCATAACTTTGTAAGGGCCTCACTCTGGCCTGCATGACTTAATTAGACATGGTTGAAGACCAAATTGATTAATCCCTAGACCTAATGATCGAAAATGACTTTTGTACATTAAAGGACCAGACCTTGACTTTCATGGACTTTAGTGATCTTTGACCAAAGACCTAAGACAGCAGGAGCCAGACATGAGGGGAAATGACTAGCATGATCTTTTTTGTCAGATTATGGCATGCCCCTAGCAGAATGCAGCTGAGTGAATGGAGCGGGACTCCTAAAAATGAAATGCATAAAGAGTTTTGATCTCTGACGGAGGACTGACAAGACCGACTCTAACAAGTTCCAAATAAGGATCACAATGCAAACAATAAAAGACACCAGAGACAGGTTCCATGCTAGAGAAAAACCCAGAGAACTCTATTCTTATAGAATCAATTCAAGAAGACTTCCAAGACCACAAAACGTAGACAACACACCAAGATCAGGCCAACCACCCTAGATGATGTAATACTTGTTATTTCTTCTAGGAAATATTCAGATATGATCTTCCATTGAAACTTTAGATATGATCTTCCACAAAAACTCCATATTTGGTCTTCCACAGAAACTTGGCTGCTAAAGAAAGATAGTATAAGACAAAAATTAGAGAGATACTTCGTTGCATTATTTTCAGAATTTCACACTTCTTATCTCACCTTATATTGTTCTAGAAGACAGATTCTCAAGTGTGTGAATTTGGAGGATGAATGTTCCTTCCTTTCATAGTCTTTCTTGTGGGTGCATGGGCCTCATTTAGGGCAACATTAGGGGCTGGCCGACCTGAGTCTTTTTAGATTCTACATAATTCTTTGCATTAATAATAATTTTCTTTTCTTGATACATGAACCCTTAAAGGGTCTTTACATCATGTCTTTGACTTGAATCAAGATTCAACTCCTTGAGCACTCAATGGGTGCTTTAAACTAGGAAACATAATCATGGGAAAGAAACCCATTTACAAATAAATATTTTTCTTTTTACAAAATATTTTTCTTTCTCCTTTTTCTTTTGAGTACAATAATTACACCATGTCATGATACAAATAAATTATGAAGATTGAAACTAGTTACAACTTATATCGACTGAGGAAGCATGTTGGTTGTTGTAAGAAATTCACCAAAACTTCAACTTTCCTCTTTGAACCTATACCTACTACTTTCATGTCACATTCCATCATGGTATGAAGGTATGGCCTCCAGAGTTTATATCCCAAACCATCATAGCCCATAACAATTTCCTCATCCAAGTTTTTTGGACCAAATTATGTATTCACATCTTTTGCAATATAGCAACAATTTGGTAATCTTTTAGTGCAATCATGCATAGTTAAATCAGTTCCAATTCTAGCCTTAACCATGCAATTTAGCAAGGTAGCTTCACTTAAAAGTGTCAGTGATCTTGTGATACTTGCATGAAATGTCAATCTTGTTTGAACAAACTAGTTTTTCTCTTGCTTTTTCCAAATATTAGGGACATAAGTGTAGGTTCGCAAATATAGTTACCAAGAAAACTATCCCTTGCTGACAATAGAGGGTAGTAGCCATACAATTACCAATTAGAGCACATGTATTAATGGCCTCATCTAGGTGGTCTGTTGCAGTGTGTCCTGAAGAAACATAGCCACCACCTTCAAGAAATTCCATAGCAGCACCAACAAGGTGGAGAGGGTTATGGAAAAGGGTGGTATCTTCCTATAAAACTCGTAAATCAACTGTACATAAACTTGATGGAGATTCTCTAGGAGTAAAGGCTAATATTTCTATTGGATCTTGAGTATTCAAGATAGATGTGTAGAAGTAGAAATCATTTATGAAAATGACAACCAGGCTCACTGAATTAAGGAGCCCATGACCCTTTGGATTCCTTTTGTCTTGAGATACTTCAAGTAGTAAGGTTCCTTTAAGAAAATCATGGTCCTCCAATGCTACTGATTCTGCCAAACACATACTCCTAAGAGGATTAGCAACTTTATAAAAATATGAAAAGCTTCATGTATCACAAAGTTACAACAATATTGACAGAACTTGGGAATTTAACGAAGACACTAAAGTAGTAACATATGATGAGCTCATGAAGTCTAAGGGTACGTAAAATTTCAGTAATGATAATGTAAAATAAATTACACTTCCATTTTTGCAGAGTTCCCTGATGAGACTATAAAGAGTCGGTGAATAAAAATTTGAGGAACCAAGTAAAGGATTCTCAGAATTCAACGTGTCACTATTGTGAAAGCTTCTGGAACCATCAACATACTTCCATTCTCTAAGCACTACCTTAGTGTTAATTTTTGCTAAATTTGTGCCCTTAAGGGGGATCACCATTGTCACTTGCATCCCACAAAATTCA
Source organism: Pinus taeda (assembly GCA_000404065.3). Lineage (NCBI taxonomy): Eukaryota > Viridiplantae > Streptophyta > Pinopsida > Pinales > Pinaceae > Pinus > Pinus taeda. Next base: position 100,884 of record APFE030952559.1, on the reverse strand, counting down.
TCACGTGCAGTCAACACGCTTGAGTTCCTTCTAATCACCCAAAATATATTGGTGTCATCATAATTAATCTTGATTTAACAAATGGACAAATAATAATATTTGAATTTTCTGGAACCTTGTTCGTAAAATGTTAGTTTAAGGGTGTCTGTGTTCTCATGCAAAACTACATTGAATGTATTACCCCATGTTGGCCGTATTTTACTCATTAGGTTTCTGCATTCCACCTATATAGATGTATTTAAAATTTTCACACTTCCACTCCCATTTGAATAATTACCTTCATGTGGATTTTATCATCTCTCTAAAGTAGCTCCCTTTGTATTTGGCCTAACAACATTACTGGTCGAAGCTACTATAGATGAAGGTATCCCAACATTAATACTTATCTTCAAGTTTACAGATGACAGAGAAATGTATTTATGTTGGGGTTCAACCAAGTTTCTTCTCAAAGTCTTAGTGAAGAGTTTTTCCAGCCATGATGAAACACTAGGTATCTCCATTGCGAGGAATGCCATGCTTCCATTTCCAACAACAAACCTGACTTCTGGAACCCATTCAAATGAAAATAGAACAACTTGTCCATCAAGGATTGGGATAAATCAAAGCTGGTAATATAATGATCCTGACAGTCCTAGGCCTGAGAGCTTGATTGATGTGACTAGTGATCTAAAACATGAAAACCCTTTCTAGAATTGATCACATGGGTTTCTTTCATTTGTACTCCATTCAACGAACCCCAATTTAAGAGGGGAATCATAAGCTAATTGCAACATATTCAAACTTTGTTGTAAAATGGCCAACGAATGTGGCATCCCTAACAAGTTGAAGGTTTGACAAGCCCCAGTGTACAGGTGCTTCCAACATTATAACCAACCCTACTTGGATCTTGCTGCTTGGATTTGTCATAAGAGCCAGGGGTTTTCTATCCTCAAATGTATGCCTTTGAGGAGCTACATTATGTAGGTCGGGCCCAACAAATGCCATGATATATTTCCTCCTATTAGGAAATTTGGGGTCCATCTGTAGTATATCACACTTTTTCCAATGTGGGTGGTGAAGTGTTCTGGGCTTTCCTACTCCTTCTACAACTTCCCTTTGAGTTTCTTCTGATTGCAACTTCTCTTGAGGATTAGCCAGAGATATTCCTTTGGGAAATTTTATTTTCAAGTCTATTCTCACCTCCTCATCTTCTTGAATTTGCTTTGATTAGGAGTAGCTAGGTTTACTATCATTCTCCCAACATATAATTGAGTTCGTATGAGATTCGCAGGAATCTTCACATTTAGAGTCTCGTTAACAAGGCTGTTTTCCCCCTGCAACCCTTTTCTAATGTCATTGATGAAGGGGCCTTTAGCATTTTTATCTTGTAACTCCTTATGGACCTACTCATACTATCCCTCACCCTTTGATTACTCCTCTTTTATTTCTGCATGTAGGTATTGGGATTCAGATCTGTAGCTCCCTTTCTTTTTCACTACCCACACTTCCAAGAGTTCTGTCATTTGCACGAAGGCTTGGATATGACATTTGAATTTATGATTTGGGAAATTTTTTTTTTTGTATAGTCATCTTAGAACATTTGAAGCCTCACTACCTTCCATTACCATGATAATCCATTTATAAGAGAAGGGTTGAGCCCTAGGTATAAGATTTGATGATTCCTATACCCCAATGTCTCCTAGGATGCAATAGATGTTTGTGTTGATGTGAAGGAAGCATTTGCCTCCTCCCTTATTGGCCCAAAGATTTTTGGAGAGATTTCTCATGATGTTGTTATGCATTAGATGATGAACCAAATCAGGATGAATGTAGATGTGGGTGGAAGCTAGAAAATTAGTTCATGTTTGAAATCTAGTAGTGATAGAAATTACCTTGCTCAACAATTTCTCAATAAATTTTCCACTCTCTAAATGACCGTGTCCCAAATATTCTTGTGCCAACTTTGGAAGTTGAAGGGGATACCAATGAATTGACATCTCTAAACTTGTTGAATTCAAGATCACAATATAATCCCCAAAGAGAAGGAATTTGGTACCAATCTAAGTTTCTAGTTCATCTAAAAATAATTGGCAAATCATTTTATAAAATTATTTCTGCATCCTTGGAAATGTATTGTTTTCTACTCCTTATTCAAGAGAACTGATTCTTAAATTTGAAGGAAACGTCAATAGTGATGGTATCTCTATACATCATTACAACCTACACTTCCCCTTCTCACAAAGACTAGAAGAGAGTTTTGACTGCAAGCTGTGGTCACAAAATACTCTCGAAATAAAAGGAATTTGATACTAATTGAGTTGCTAGTTCATACAAAAACTATTGGCAACACATTTTATAGAAATATTTTGTATCCTTGGAATGGGACATTATATATTGCAGACTAAAGAAAATATGGCAATAAAAGAAAAAACCAAAATCATCTCCCTTTTTCTAACAGAAAGTTGGGTCATCAAACATTACAGCTCTGTAATGGATGGGCCTCTCAAGGAGACCATGGAACTTTTTACCAATTTGTTTTGCATAGTTGTTTAGAAAAGTGAAAATCCCAGAAAATGTGTCCTGATATATTTTATAATTCCGTGAAAAACCATATATTAAAATTTATTTTTAAAGGTTTCAAGATTTTTTGTTGTAGGGTATATCTCTTTGAAACAAAGAGTACATAACTGTATTGTGTTTTTTGTTGGGAAATTAAATTAAGGCATTTTAACTGAATATAATTATTAATCTTTCAATTATTCTCTTCCTTAAGTGATGCAAGGTAAAATGAACTAGAGAAGTTACATTCCAGGAAATATGTGCGTCTAACTAGGAATTTGGAAAAGCTTTTGTACCATATGTTGTGTCAAACACCATAATTGGTATCCCTATAAAATATGCAAAGGAAAATTCAACTTTTGATTGTTTAAATTGTTATTCAATTCTATATCACATTAGTTTGACAGAGGAAACTTCATTGTGATGATTCATGGAAATGGTCAAAACTTTTATTGTTAAAGTCATAGTTAATATGTCTCTCTCTCTCTGTCCATGTATGTGTGCATTCATTCAGAGCATATGGATTTATTTAAATTCTAATTTTCAATGGCACAAGATTTTTACTTATACTTTGAACCTTATTCTATTAATGCTTCCACATCTTTGTTTCTTTTTCATGATTCTTGTATTCACACTTTCTGCTTGTGCTTATGGCTGTTCAGATTGCTTGGCGTTAAAAAGCTGCAGTCCAATTTGACATTCAACATTCTAGATGTTGTAATTTTTATGTTACAAGTGGCAATGGAACTAGTTTCCGTGCAGATTCACCATCATCCTCTACTTTGTAGGTTCATGTGTAGCAATCTGAAGTAGTAGAGACTTATGTCCACATTCTTCCTGATAAAGGCTTACAAGATGATTGTTAATCATAATGTACAATGAATCCACCAGAGGGTCACCATGTAACAGATTATGGAACATCTATATCCTCTTCTGGGGTATTTGACCATGAGCTCCAATATAAACATACTACAACTAGGACATTCCTAGACTTTCCCATTAATCAACTTTATGATATCTTGCTACAAAGTCACCCAGATTCAATGTACTGAGGTGATAGGAAACTTAATGAAACTGATTTACCAAGATTAGACTCTCATGGAAAGCCTAATAGATTGCAAGACTAATTGGAGACTGTGCAATCAATATTGGATCTTAGGTTAGATGGTGTTAGGATATTCCGACAAACAGGAAATAGTTAAGTATAACTTGGTCTAGTGTAGAGTTAGGTAAAGTGTGTTTCTTTACTAGGTACTTTTGTAGCTTACAATCTAACGGTCATGATATGTTCTAAACATTAAGTGATCCGATGGTTTATTCTCTCCTCGGTATCACCAACACTTGATCCATGGCTTAAAACCCGATTGGTCCATGATTTCTATTTAAAGAGCATGGAGGGTCATTTGTAGGGGGATCGTTCATGATAAAAGATTATGTAAATATTCTTTATTTTATTAATAAATTGCCTGAAATGGTCGCGTTGACTCAAGCCGTGGACTGTTTCCCTCTTTGAGGTTTTTAACCATGTCAAGAATACTGGTGTATTGATCTGTGATTTGTTTGTGAGCAGTGTCCTTTGGTGTTCTATATGAGGAACTTACCCTATAAATTCCTACATGGTACCAGAGCTATTTGAGGGCTGCATCCGCTGGTGATCCAAATCTGAAGCCGGTACAACTACATCCGACTGTCGTTTCCTAGATCTATTATTTTTTACTGCTTTTGGGCCAAGATTACTGCTCTATTGTGTTAGGAGCCTATGTTCCAGTGAGGAAACACTTTCATTTCACGCAAAAAGGTTTCCAGTAGCCCTAGCTACGTCATTTTTAAGATTTGTAGGTATACAATCTTTATTTGCAGTTTTAGTTATTCATCTCTCTATTTATTTCAGTTTATTTAGCTCTCTGTTTTATATTACCAGATCTATACCTTTCATTTCTACATATGCTCTTTGCCTCGCGATTCTGTGTAATCTGGGAAAATCAGAAATAAAAAGGAAGGATTTTTCTCATGCGTATGCTCTTTTTTGCTTTGCCTTATTGAGATCTCGGAAAATCAGAGACATTGAGGAAAATATTTAGTTTCCGGCGAAAGCTAACTTCAAGCCATAAGGTTTGTTTTTTTTGCATGTCTGTGTTGGGTTGTGTGGTTTTTTTTTTGTAGGAAAAAATAGTTTTTCAACTAAGCACACACCCCAAAGCTTTAGCGACTTAAAAAAAAAAGCTTCATCTTTTCAAAAAATTACTAACCTTTTAAACTAGCTCACTTGGTCCAAAGTTACTTTATGAGAATAGAGAACTTGGGTTCAAATCTTTTTTTTTTGAGTTACTCTTTCAAAAAGCACATGTAACTTATGTTTTAAAGTTACTTTATGTAAAAGTGTTCTCACCCATTATAAAAGTGAGTCACTTATAATTCTAAAGTATTTTATCTTTTATTTAAGTTACAATTTAATGAGTAGATCAATAAAGTACCATTGTAAACTGACTTTCACTTATTTATAAAAGTGGGTCACATAAAATCTTTTTAAAGTGAGCCTAATTAGATTAAGTTGGAAGGGGTGGGGAGGGGGGGAGGGGAGGAGGGAATTTCATTTAAATATAACATTATCATTCACTTCCGCACATTCACACACTTCGTCGACATCTTCAACAATTTTTCTTCAAAAAGCCATAACTTCTTCATCTGGAAGCTGTTTTTAGAGCCCTTTTTTTTGAATCGGCTTAATTTTTCGAGATATTTCCATTAGAACACTTAGTTTCAGCATATACAACTTCAGTTTCTATTAAAATGGAAAGTCCATGCTAAGTTATTCTTGACAACACCAACTACTTCCAATGGTGGTCCTACATCGTGGATTTACTTAGAAGTAAAGGTCTTTATAGACTAGCTTGAGGCCAAGAAACTAAACCTAAAGATAAAGATAAGGAATCCAAATTGGAAAATAGGCAAGATGCACGTGGGTTAATAGGGATGTCTATTTCTACAGACCTTAGATTCCATATCATAGAACTTGATACCCCTAATGAAGCAATGCAACAATTCACTAAACTTTTTGGAATTAAAAATGAAATTAGAGCCTGTCAACTTGAAAATGAGTTGCTTACGTTGGACCCCAATATTTTTTTCTTCCATTGAATATTTTTTGTCCAAGTTCAAGACCCTTAGACTTCTCTTGGAAGGTGTCAAGGTTAAGAAATAAGATGACAACCTTATCTATTCCATTCTTACTTAAGTTGGGACTGACCTACTCTATGTTTGTTTCCACCTTCTATTCTACTAGAGAAGCCTTCATTTCTCAAGGACAAGACTATAAGTCCCCCTTTTTTGATGCCTTTTCTGATTCTTTAATAAGAGAATAAGAAAAAATCTCACATCTTGGTCTTCTTAATCTTGGAAACTCTTCTAAGAAAGCCTTAGCCACTCGGCAACAACCAAATTTAAAGAATCCTAAGAAGCAATATCCTAAAAACAATGGTCCTAAACCAAACAAGGGTCCTAAGTAATTTCAGTCTCAAAATGAAAAATCAATTCAAAAGAATGATAAGGAAAATAAAAACAAAGGGAAGAATATTGATAGACATTGCAACTTTTTTAATCGAGATGGACACTTAGAATCCAAATGCTTTAAGAAGATGGAAGCCTTGGAAGTAGCAATGAAGAAGCATAACATCCATTTGGAGCATTCTTCAACTTCAACTTCATCTTCAAGAATACGACTTTCTGCATGTGGTTGTCAAGCATCTTGGTCTGGTTATGCACTAAATGCATATTCTTCTTCTCATTCTCACCAGTGGCTCATCGATTCCAGAGCTTTATCACATGGCCAAAACAAAGCCATGTTTTCTTCTTTAAATGATTGTAAGTCCAAAAATATATATGTTGGTGATGATAGATCTCTTAGTGTTGTAGGGACTGGAACTATTCATCTAGACAATGATCAATTTAATGATGTATTATGTGTTCCAACATTATCCTGCAACCTTCTATCTGTTTATCAGATAACTCATTCAGGTGAAGCTAAAATCGTTGAATTTTCACCTCATGATGTTGTAATTAAGGACCTAAGATATCCTAGACAAATTTTAGCTACTGGCATTTTTGATGATTCTACAAGGCTATATAAGTTTAACAACTTTGGGTCATCAACTCTTCCCTCGGTATTTGTTGCTCATAATGATGAAGTGAGCAAACTTTGGCATGAGCAATTTGGTCATTTAACTATCACTCCCTTAAAAATATATGTAAATAAAATATGGTGATAGGTTTTCCTATGGTATCTTGCAGAGATGGTGTTTGTTCTGGATGTGTACTCGGAAAACATCATCGAGATAGTTTTGAAAAACGTGCCTCTTGGCATGCCTCCACCCCTTTAGAACTTGTGCATAGTGATTTATGTGGTCCACTTCTAGTTTTTTCATTCTCTGGCTACAAGTATTTCTTAACTTTCATTGATGATGTCTCCAGATTCACTTGGGTATACTTCTTAAAACTCAAGAGTGAAGTATTTAACATGTTCTTGGCCTTTAAGGCCTTTGTTGAAAAAAAATTTGGACATCAAATTCTTAAGCTAAGATCTGATAATGGCAGAGAATATATTAACAACAAATTAAACAACTTTTGCACTGAGCATGGAATTCAAATGCAACATATTGTTCCATATACTCCACAACAAAATGGTGTAGCTGAAAGGAAGATTCACACCTTAAAGGAAATGGCTAATTGTATGCTTCAATCTAAAGGACTTAGTCTTAATTTTTGGGCAGAAGCAATTAACTGTGCAAATTACATAGTAAATCGCACTCCTACAAATGTTTTAAAGAATATCACTCCAAAAGAAGCATGGAGCTCAATTAAATCAAATGTTAGTCACTTTTGAGTTTTTGGAAGTGAAGCATGGGCCCATATTCCAGATGAGAAACATAAAGCCTTAGAACCTAAGAGTGAAAATTGTATTTTTGTTAGATATTTTGAAGATGTCAAAGGATATATAATTCTTTCACCTAAATCCAAAAATATTATCATTAGAGGAGATGTAAAGTTCGCTGAAAATATATCGGCCTACGAGCCTAGTTCGACGGATGTGCCACCTCTCTATACCTTCTACTTCTGAAAATATTTCTTCTTCAGATGATGACAACAAGGATGAAAATCCTCCCCCACCTTCTTGGGATCCTTGTTCAACTCCTCAACCCAAAACCGGTTTGCGCTACTCGGCATGTAGCGAGTTCTCTTATAGGAAATCCTACAGATCAATGCCGCACTCATTCTCAGTTTGATAGAGCCTCTTCTTTACTGGCTGAAGCTCAAATTAATTATGATCCTGACACCTTTGCATAAGCTTTAGGTCATCCAGATTGGGACACATCTATGAATGAAGAATATTGTTCATTATTGGCAAATGATACATGAGATCTTGTTCCTCTTCCAAAGAAATGAAAACTTGTTAGATGCAAATGGGTTTATAGAACCAAGTATGGACCAAATGGAAAATTTGATAAACATAAAGCTTGTCTTGTTGCTAAGGGTTTTTCACAAGTTGAAGGCATTACCTAGACTAAAACCTTCTCCCCTGGTTCTAAAATGAACTCTATCCGCCTTGTTCTTTCCCTTGCTACCTCTTTCAAATGGGAAGTCCATCAGAAGGATGTTAAATCTGCCTTTTTGCATGGGGACTTACATGAAGAAATATATATGGAACAACCTCCTAGATTTATGCAACCAGAATCTAGCCTCGTATGTCGGCTTAAGAAATCCCTTTATGGTCTCAAGCAAGCCCCTTAGGCTTGGTATGCCAAAATGGATAACTTTCTTTTAGATACTAACTTTTCTAGGTGTCATTTTGACAATACTGTCTACACCAAGTAAGTGGGTAAGTCTCTTATCATTCTTGTTCTTTATGTTGATGATCTTATCCTTACTGGTAGTGATCCAAACCTTATAAACCATGTGAAGTCCAACCTTAAAAATTAGTTTGAAATGATAGACTTAGGAAAATTGCATTATTTTCTTGGTCTTCAAGTCTTACAATCTAAGGAAGGTATTTCCCTTTCCCAGTCCAAGTATGCTTGTGATCTTCTACACCACTTTCACATGGAAGAATATAAGCCAACCCCTTATCCCTTTTAGTTTGGAGCTAAGAATTCAATCACTTGTACTTCCCATAAAGTTGATGCTATCTTATACCGTCAGCTTGTAGGAAAACTTTTGTATCTGACCCATACTTGTCATGACCTTTCCTTTGCTGTTGGCGTTATCGCTTGGTTTATGAAAAACCCACGTGAAAGTAATTGGAAAGCAGCTAAGAGAATACTTCATTATGTTTGAGGTACAATTCAGTTTGGGATTCATTACAGTGCAGAAGCATCTCCTCTATTGGTTGGTTTCACTGATTTCGATTGGGCTGGTGACCCTGATGATCAGAAATCTACTGCAGGTTATGTCTTCACTCTTGGTTCTAGACCTATTACATGGGCTTGCAAGAAACAAAGTGCCATTTCTCTTTCTTTAGCAGAAGTAGAGTATCATGGCACTATAGAAGCTAGTAAGGAAGCCTTGTGGCTTTGTCAGATCTTGTTAAAGTTTGGATTTTAGAAACAACATCCGACTACACTTTGGTGTGATAATTAAAGTTCCATTCAACTATATAAAGATCCAGTCCAACATCAGCGCAACAAATGCATTGAACTACACATGCACTTCATCAGAAAGCTCATTCATGACCATGTTCTTCAAGTGCAATATTGTTCAACAGATGATTAAGTTGCATACATCTTTACAAAGGTTCTCACAGAGGTGGAGTTTACTAAACTTTTATATATGGTTGGAGTTTAGGAATTTGTCACTAAGGGGGGATAGGCTCTAATGCCTCCTTCCTTCTCCTATTGTGTCATATTTGTACATCCTTCAATCCTATCCCAAGTTGTTCTTTAGGGGGGATGTTAGGATATTTCGACACATAGGAAATAGTTAAGTATAACTTGGTCTAGTGTAGAGTTAGGTAAAGTGTGTTTCTTTACTATGTACTTTTGTAACTTACAATCCGACGGTCACAATATATTCTAGACATTAAGTGATACAATGATTCATTCTCTCCTCGGTATTACCAACACTTGATCCATGGCTTAACACCCGATTGGTCCATGATCTCTATTTAAAGAGCATGAAGGGTCATTTGTAGGGTGACCATTCATGAGAGAAGCTTATGTAAATTTTCTTTCTTTTATTAATAAATTCCCTGAAGTGGCTTCGTTGGCTCAGGCCGTGGACTGTTTCCATCTTTGAGGGTTTCAACCACATCAATAATATTGGTGTATTGATCTATGATCTGTTTGTGAGCGATTTCCTTTGGTGTTCTATCTGAGGAAATTACCCTGTAAATTCCTACAGATGGGCTACCTCCTATGGGTTTGGAGAAGGTTGCTCATATTTCACCTCCAATCCAACAACCCATGTGGCAGTATCATCTAGAATCTGGATGTAGACCAGTATAGCTACATGCCACTAGATTACATTCTAATCAAATCTGGTGTACATGTACAAAATCATGTCCAACGATAAACAACACAAATTATTCATCACAACCTTTACCAGATAGAAAGTTATGATTATGCAGATCATAGATACATTGAACCCGCACAATTGTCTCAAGATGATGGATTTGGAGATTCTTACGCAGGGGGATTCATCTCCATCTTTAAGTCAATCTGGGGAAGGTCAGATGCATGAACAGGTGCAACAAGATCACAATTATTTAGATCTTGATCAAGAGTACAGTTACGCAAAGGTGCAAAATTACAATGATCTAGCTAGAAGAGATTTTCTCTCTTCAACATGTCATCATTATAATGACCAATTGCCTCAATATGTTGTTTATCAACAGAATTTGCCTCATGAGAAGGTGTCTCATCTCGAGGAGCAATTTCCTCGTCAGAAGATCATTCCCAGAGAACAAATTCCAGATTTGGATGAGCAATCAATTCATCAATAGGCATTATGTCGTGTGCTTTTCGATCCTATGCTATAAACACGTGTCATGAATTCAAGCCATCCTATGTCTTAAGGAATTATTTTTTCTCAAGGTCATTGCTCAGAAATTTCATTATGGATGATGCCTTCATATTCTGAATCAAACCCATCACAAATAAGATTTATGCCATTCCAAGATTAGCAAGATATGGGTGATGGAAAAAGTCAAACTATTCATCAATTCAATATAGGTCCACCCATATTTTCTGGAATGCAAGGGGATAAAGTTAAACAAGTGAGTGGAGATAATTTAGATGAATATCCTTATCTTAATTCTCATATTAATGAGAGGCCAAATGAGACTAGTAGGGTTGTTCAGAAGACAAAATTCGACCAGGACGATAAAGTTTACCCTGCTTTGAGGATATTAATAAATCAATTTGAAGGGAATGATGTTGAGAAAATCAATCAGTCTTTAGGGAGTTGCAATGCTAACTTGGCTGGAAGCTTTGGTAGCTAGAATTATTAGTGAATATAAATACCATTTTCCCTTCTAGTTTGGGTGATTCTTATCAACCTTACCAGAAAATGGAAAAGCCAGAAACTTTTGTGGCAACATAATGTCAACTTAACTTGCCTATTATTGTAGGGGATAAGATAGCCATAAGCATTCTTACTGATGCCATGCCAACATTACAACTACATGTAAGAATGAACCAATTGTCAATGCCTAGTTCTAAGCCCAAAGGAATGGAAGTTGGATCAACTAATATTCTAGAAGAATATGCCCCTTGTAATCATTATGGGGATGTTCATATTAAGTTTCTTACTGTGGATCAAAGGGTCATGGGTGAAAAAATTCCATAGACTGCTTCAAATTCTTACTTATCAACAACTAGATTTGAGTGGCAACTAAAATGCACTGTTCAAATTTTCCTTTAGGTTCTGCATGCATGACACACATTGAAATCTTAATCTTTTTCTAATCAAGAAAATAACTAATAATGACTGCCTATGCATTGAATGCATTAGTGCAATATTTTCTAGATGCAGGGGGCTCAATTTTGGAGGTGTCGATGTACTCAAGAACTTTTAACATGTCACTAGAATCCTAAATAGAGAGATTCCATAGTATTTTCGCTGTAAGTGAGTTCCTCACCTACATTGAAACTACCATTTGTAATCTTCTGAAATGACATGATTGAATTAGTTATAGCAATTTGGTTAGGATACCTATGTTATGATCTATCTTAACTAGTGCCAACTTACTCATGCCTTACCTTTGAAAGAAATAGCATGTAATAAATCTAAAGTTAGATGCATTCATGGTGTTGATTTGATTTAGAGAGTGGATATAGTGATAGATGAGAGTTATTATGGAAACGAACCATCCAAAAACACACACAAACATACACTTAGAATTCTCACATTACTGAATATGATACCTTTCCAACTCCAGTCCCCTTCCCATTCATAGCTACTGGGAATGTATGGCGATATAATAAGAAACTTCAGGGCTCTTATGTGATTGGTAAGATTTCATTTATATTTTAGAAAAAATAGTTATATTACAATTATGACTTCTAGTTTATGTAGTATTGACAATGATAGCTGGACTAATTGGCACATGTTTCATGCATATTGGTGGGATGGTGGCATGGCACAACTTCAACTAGCACTTAGGGATTTCATTCAGGCTTTGCATCCTCAACCAAATTACACCACAACTTTCTTCAGAAAACATTTCAATGGTTAGGTTAGAGCTCAACAAAATTACATTAGTAGACATAGTTCTCTCTACAAAGAAATTGACATAATGAATGTCTGAGTGTTGTTATGTTGCATTTGTAGGGAGAGGGGACAATTGATGCAAACATTGAAGGGTGCACACATGAAAAATCTAATCCAATGGAACCCACCCTGGTTCCTTGCAATTCCTTAAATGAAATATATATTTGATAATCTCTCTAGGTTTAGCTTTAGGGTGTTTGGGTTTTAGAACATTTTCAATCAAGCATGGATTTATTTATTTATTTATTTTTATGTAAATGTAATGGGAGGTGGATTTTCTTCATTGAATGGAAGAGAGTGGCATTTTTGTAAAAAGAGTTATTCTCTGTCTTGTTCTTACATTAATGGAGCTAGTCTAGGAAGAGACCTAGCTTGGGGAAATGGATTGGCTAGATACTTGACAAGATTATAATGTATACATTATATAGATACAATGATTATATCAACATGTATATCACTGTGAAACACCCTATTTTGTACAAGACATAAATAAGAAATGTGTTCTATATGGTTAACATTTTATTGTATTTTATTTTATTTAGTATGAATGCCCATTAGTATCAAAACTTGGTGAATGGGACTCCCCTGGGGTTGACTCATCACATTTATTCGAGGAAAATCACATCAGTTGAAATAACCCATGGGTTGGCCATAAGGGGTCAGATACTCACTTTTTCTAGATGCCTCTGAGTCTTGGGCGATTGACATGTTTCCTTGTGTTTGAGGAATCCAAATTCTTAGCCAATTAGAGATTGTTTTAGGTCTTACTGTTGGGCCACGAGGTGGTCACAATCTATATAGTATCTGCAAGAAAGCCATTGTCTCTTATGTTCATTGCTGTAGCTACCTCTAGTGGCATTATGTTCTTTCTCATAACATCGAACTTTATTTCTATACATGAAACCATACACTACCCATGATTGCAATTGAATCTCTTGCCCAAAAAAACTATACCAATGCTAGTTATACAAGTGGAACTCTCTCTTCAAGACATCATATACCTTTTAGACTATGGAATTTAAGTTAATTTTTAAAAGGATAAAGCTATTTCATATATTTCTATTTATCTTGACAATTTGTTTGTATTAATCATGTTTAATTATTTATTTCTTTTGTAGGATATATGGTATTTCTATGGTGAGGCCTATAAATTACAGGCCATTTTCTATATGTTGACTATATTTCATTGCTTTTCAGTTTCCCAAGCACAAGAAACAAAGTCGTCAGTATTAGGTTTTGCACGCATGTCACATCGTGAGATCTTAACCTTTTTCTAATGAGGAAAATACCTAATACTAACTTTCTATGCATTGAATGCATTAGTACAGTGTTTTCTAGATGCAGGGGGCTCAAGTTTGGAGGATTCATGGTACTTTATCACTCTTAACATGTCATTGGAATCCCAAATAGAGAGATTCCATAGTATTTTGGCTGTAAGTGAATTCCTCTCCTACATTTAAGTTGGCATTGGTATTATTCTAAAATGACATGATTGAATTAGTTATAGTAGTTTAGTTGGGATAATTATGTTTTGATTTATTTTGACTAGTGTCGACTGACTCATGCCTTAGCTTTGAAAGAATTGGTATGAAATTAATCTAAAGTTGGGTTAGTTCATGGTGTTGATTTGATTCAAAGAGTGGATATAGTGATAGATTGGAGTTATTTTGGAACCAAACCATCCAACAAAGCAATGCAAACATTCACTCAGAACACTCACATCACTAATCCAACTCTAATCCCTTCCCATTCATAGCTACTGCGAATAATTCCAACTCAAGTCCCACCCTGATGTAGCCTCACCAATGCCAAACTTATAAAACAAAAAATCCGCATGAAGATTCTATGTTTATCATAAATTTCTAAATGGACAACCTTTGAGTCAAAAGAACCATCACTAAAGGATCAAATTTATGAAGCCTTACATTCCTTTTCATAATTTAAGGATATTAGTATACAACAAACTTATGGAAAGTGGAATATTAAGGTTGACAACCTGCCCAAAGGTGCCACAACTTTGACGAGAGGAAATTAGGAATCCTAAGAGGTGGAGGTAGTGAAAAGATTTGGGAAACAAACATTCTATCAGAAGGATGTTTGTTTAAGAATGAAGGTCCCATAGCATGTGAATTGAGCTAGTACCATGGAATAATGGACCCCCTTCAAATGAAATTTTATAATTTCAGCTCATCCTTCCATAAGGAGAAAGGTATTTCCTTCAGTCAAGAGAATGATGTTAGGAAATAAAAGTGGAAAAAGAATGTACTTGTATAAACTTGATTCTATCTCACACCACTTAGAAAAGAAGCACTATCCATCAAAGGTGAATTTTGTCGACTATGAATGATATTTAGTCCAAAAATTATGCAAGATTCCAGAATTCCAATGTAGGGGGATTATATATTTTGTGAGCCTAAGGGAAGATAATTACAAAAGTGATAGCACCATAAAAAATTCCTCAATAGGGTTCTCCATATTTTGGTGATTTTGTATCTTGTAATCACTACCTACAAAAAGAAAAATATGCCTATGCAAATTTATGACAATGTCTATGTGAACAATGAAGATGAGGGAAACAAGGTTGCTGCATGCTTACTAGTAATCTTTCAAAATTGAATATTGTAAGCATGTGTTGTATTGTTTTTTTTAGATATTTTGATTGTTTCAAAAAAATAATCCACATGAAACCCATTGGATAACTGTAGAAGTAAGCTTGGGAAATGAAGAAGGATTCTAAAAGATCAAAAACTTCTAAACAAATGAAGAAAACCTTTTGATAAAAAGAGCTAATGTAAATGTGAGTTTGGTACCATTCAAGGCATTATTCATGGGTGGGACTTGAGTTGGCTCCTGGAGATTATGACATGGACAACCCAAACCCATTCAAGAAAGTAGACTTTATAGGCATGGTTCCAATGTATAAGGTAAGAGAAGAAATTTACTATTTTATTTTTAGTTGTCTATAGTCATGTCCAACATATAATGTGTATTATTAATTTATCACTTGCACCTTTTTTTTTTTTTTTTTACCCGGAGAAAAAATTGAACTTTTTATTAACAAGTATAAAAAGTTACATAGTATATGCATTGAGCATTCATTTTACTTTATGATTTTCTGATTATAGAGTTTCCAGGATGATGTAAAGAGCTGTCATCCTTTAGACCTGAATATTTCACTGATCAGTTGTTAATCAGGCCTCCTCTTTAAAAGGAAAAACAACCCCTTTGATCAGCTTTTACAAAAGACTCAAAATATGTCCAAAAGTTTTAGCATCATATCTGTTTGTTGAGTCACCCCTGGACCTCCTCAATGAGGAAAATAGCCCAAATAGGAGTGTCATCAACTTATAAGTCTAAAAGGTAAAAGCAAAATAATAGTAATGTTTTGAGCATACATATATGAAAGTAAAACAAAATCGATGTCTGATATAAAGACAGTGTGACAACCACAAAAGACTATGCATATGGTGGTTGATCCAACACACAGATCTCGCCTTGGTCCTCATCCTCTATCCTCCAACTACCCATTGCAAACCCATTTTAGAAAGCTGGTTTGCTGCAACATTGCATTCCCTATAGATATGGCATAAAGAAAAAACATTAAAAAAATGCTTTAGGTGTTTTGTTTAGTCTAGTGAAGGTGATAAAATGTAATTTTGACATCTGCTCTCTCCATTGAACCATTTAATAATATTTAGAGAGTCCCCAAAGATATGAATCGAGAGAATGCCTAAATGGGTAAGCCAACAGAGAAGTAGTTTGAGCGTTGATAATTTTGCAAAATTGTTTGTTCCATTCCCCAGTACCACCGAGGCTTTAAGACATTTGTTCTGATTTATGTAGATTACCAGGCCCGGTCCACTACTATTATTTTAGGATGCCCCATAGAAATATGCCTAGGGGATTCCTTCCTTAATATACTCCTCTCTTAATGTTTGTGGGATGTTCTCTCTATTTGGATCGGGAATACTTGTGTAGACTGATGCACATCGAATTGCAATAATCTCACAAGGAGAAGGCTGATCCATAAATATATAGTTATTCCTTGCTATCCAAATGCCCCAAGTGATAATAAGAGGAAGGTTTCTCATGTTTCCTTCATGATATAGTTGCCACCATCTTTGCCAAGCTTCCGGAACTGATCTCCCTTCCCATGTTACTGACTTCTGAATCAATCTTCCTACCTCCATGCACACCTTCTTAGAGAAAGGACATTCAATAAATAGGTGCTAGATTATTTCTAAATCATTTTTGCATAAAGCGCATCTCCCTGG
Organism: Pinus taeda; assembly: GCA_000404065.3. Lineage (NCBI taxonomy): Eukaryota > Viridiplantae > Streptophyta > Pinopsida > Pinales > Pinaceae > Pinus > Pinus taeda. Next base: position 84,313 of record APFE030952559.1, on the reverse strand, counting down.
GCCCGAATTATATCTAGCATGTAAGATGTCCCAGGTGGTACCTTCCTCTTGATTATGCACTGGAAGAAAGTTCTAGTTTTCGCTGGGCATTGTAACTTCCATAATAGTTTGGCCCACCAGTCTGGATTCCCCCATCCTTTCTTAGACATGAGGAACTTGTATCCATGTTTTGGGGAGTAGGATCCTAAATCGGTGTGTGCCCAAACTAGCTGATCTGGTCTCTCTCTCAGCCGCACATTGGATTTGGATAGTTCCTTGGTAAACACATTCCATTCTTCCCACCATCGTGGAATTAACTCTAGGTCCATCCCTGATAGCCAGGCTTGTCCCAAAATGGTGGAGTGGCCTTGTTTCCCAATCTAGTTGAGAAATAGGATGCCTTTGGATTCAAGCTGATTGATGAGAGCCGGGGATAGGGAAAAGTTTTCGTTGCATCCTACCCACGGGTCCTTCCCTATCTTGATTTTCTCCTCGTTCCCTACTTGCCAGGACAATCCCTATTCTATGATCTTGAAAGCATTAATGGTGGCCTTCCACACTATTGAGGCATTTCCTTTCTTTTTGTTGGGGCTTCTTATTCGATATTCCAAAGGAATAGGGTCGATGTATTTTTGCTTGACCACCATTGTCTACAAGTTCTCCTTATTAATAATCCTCCATCCTGATTTCGCTGCTAGTGATGGCCCAAAGGCTGTGAGATCTTTGATACCCCAACTGCCCCATTCCTTAGGCCTTGCCACCTTCTCCCATGCCACCCATGGGAGAACCAATTCTTCCTTAGATCCCACCCATAGGAATCTGCTGCATATTCTCCTTATTCTTTCCAGAATTCCTTTCGGTACCCAAGTCAAAGCTGCCCAATGAATTGGGATAGCTAGGATTACATATTTTATGAGAGTCAACCTTCCAGCTCTTGAGAGCTATTTGAAGCCCAATGAGTAATCCTGGCTTCAATTTTTGATAGAAGCCAATGCCAATCCTGCTTCCTATAGGTGTTTGGTTTCAACCAAAAGCCCAGATATTTGAAGGGATCATCAAGTTTCTGGACTTCAAAGGGCAAGGCTATTGAAATTTGATTTATTTCTTATCTGTTGAAGCCTTCCAAAATCAGTTGTGATTTTTCTTTGTTCACTTGCATTCCTGTAGCCTTCATAAATAGGTCTAGAATACTCTTTAGTTCCCTTATTTCACTATTACTTCCATTGCTGAAAAACAAGATATCGTCTACAAATAAAAGGTGAGATATGAACAGATTTACAACTACTTCCAGTCCTTTTATGGCCCCTTTCCTTCTGGCTTCTAGCATTAACTGACTGAGTCCCTTGGCTACCAATAGAAAAAGGAGAGGTGAGAGGGGGCACCCCTGTCTTAGCCCTCTTTTCCCTTGGAAAAATGTAGAGGCAACCCCACTGATGATCACCACAAAACTTACGCTAGTTAAACATCCCATGATCCAATTTATGAATTCAATTCAAAATCCCAGGTGAGTAAGAAACATATGGATATACATGCAACTTATTCTGTCGTATGCCTTTGAGAGATATATTTTCACTACTGCTCCTTTTCCCTTCCTTTGCTTAACACTGTGGATCGTTTCCTAAGCCACCCCAATTGCTTCATGGATCTGTCTCCCATCCAAGAACCCAACATGTTCTTTTGAGATATTCCTGGATAATATTGGTTTTAATCGGACAACTATCACCTTTACAATTATTTTGTAAATGCAATTGCACAGGGAAATTGGTCGAAAATCCTCGAAAGAGACTGGTTCTTCCTTCTTTGGGATGAGGGCTATGAAGGTTACATTAAAGGAGGCATATATGACCCATTTCTTTCTGGATTCTTCGACCACATCTGCCACCTCCTATCCATTTTTTTCGAAAAAGTGTTGAAACAACTCTACTGTCCATCCATTTGGGCCAGGGATCTTGTCCCTTGCCATAGATTTGATGATGTTCTCAAATTCCTTCTTCCTGACTTCTCCCATGAGTTCCACTGAATTTTCATCATCCACATAACGAGGGAAGCTCTGGGTTGTCCTGATTACTTTAGCCAGAGAAGCTTTCACTTGTCCTGTGAAGAGGTTTTTGAAATGAATTATCCCCATTTGTGACAAGTTCTCAAAGGAGCTAGCTTCTCTTCCTTCTTCATCCCTCAACTTCCATATTTTACTGACATTCTTCCTTCCTAATAATGGATTGTAGATTTCTGTGGTTTGGTTTTTTAGAATCTAAACTTGGATATTCCACAGTTTTCATCTTTGCTTTGTTGACGTTTCGAGTCTAGACCAAGACTCATCATTAGGACTTGATTTACAAAGGAGAGAGATAGTAGTGATAAGTAAGGTTATGGTTGAGATGCCAAGTATGTGAGCCGACCAACCTAATGATTTGAATTAACAAGATTTAAAATTTATATAACTTTTATATTTTGATATCTAGCTCTTTTTAATTTTATTTATTATACATGGATATAATTATTATAGTTCTTTATTAATTGCTTGAGTTGAATTGTTTATGTAATAAGTTTTTTATTATATTTTATTTAATAAAATAATTTATCATAATGATGTTGTTTTAATTAATTGTAACTTTATAGTAATTTTGTTTATATTTATTTAATTTTTGCAAGTTTTTAGTTACTTAGGAGGTTAATGTATTATTAATGTTGTGTTCTAAGCTTATATGTTTGTTAATGTATCATAAAAAGTTTTTTATGGTTAGGAGAGGAGCCGATTTTTAATATTTTAATATTCTTATAATTTTTTTGATATATTAAAGTTCTTTTTAATTTTATTTATTATACATGGATATAATTATTATAGTTCTTTATTAATTGCTTGAGTTGAATTGTTTATGTATTAAGTTTTTTATTATATTTTATTTAATGAAATAATTTCTCATAATGATTTTGTTTTAACTAATTGTAATTTTATAATAATTATGTTTATTTTTATTTAATTTATTCAATTCTTCCTTCCTCTTGCATAATTTTGAAAAACTTAGTGTTATCATCCCCTGCCCTTAACCAGATGGCTCTACTCTTCAAGCGCCATTGTTCTTCTCTTGTTAGGAGGATTTTTCTCCTTTGACCTTCCAATAATAGTATTCTATCCCATTTTTCCTGTGTTTCATAGCCATTAGCTTCATGACTTTCCAGATCTTGTAACTCCTTCCCAATTTTGATTAACTTTTCATCTTCTTTTAGTTTCTTTGCCTTAGCCCATTCCACCATTGCTTTTTTCAGACGTTTTAGATTCTCCATGAAAAGGAAAGCTTTGTCCTCCGTATCACTAGCTCCCACAGGTCTCTAGTTTTCTCTAAAGAGGGCATTATATGAATCCTCCAACAGCCAGGCAGGGTTGAATTTGAAAGGGGATGCCGACTTTTTGGGAGGTTTGGTGAGTTCCAGTAAAACTGGTAGGTGGTCCGAGTTCCCTCCAACACCCACCCACTGCCAGAAAGCTGGAACATTTGCTATGACCTCTTCACGTAAAAGAAACCGATCCAATATTTTTGCTATCCGATTTTCCCCTACTCTTCGATTCCTCCAGGTGGGCCTTACTTTTAGTAGGTTTATATCCAACAATTTGTTGCTACTAATGATGTTAGAGAAAAAATTGGATAAAGAGTCTTCTCTGGCAGGGGGACCCCATATTTCAGCCAATCCAATAGAGAAGTTTAGGTCTCCTCCTATCACTAGGCTTGGATTGTTCATTAATGATTTGGAAAACACGGATTTACAGAACAATGCTCTCCCTTGACAAGGCCCATATATGTTTACAATCAGTAAATTGGAACATAATTCTAAGGAATAGACTTCCATTCCCATTACTTGATCCATCCCCCATGAGTTATGGACTTTAAACTTTCCTTCTCAGAACACCATAGCTAAGCCCCTAGAGTGACCTTTTGCATCTATAGCCTGAAATCTCCACACCAGCAAAAGGATTGACAAGGAATTTGTGACTTTAACTCCCCTACCTAGGGTTTCTTGAAAAAGGAGGATATATGAGTTGTATCGCCGAATTACCTCTTTTAGAGCCAATTTTTTAGGTTTACTGGCTAAACCCCGACAGTTCCAAGATAAAATTATCATTTTTCAACTGCAGGGGAGGGCTTCATTGCTCTAAGTGCCCCAGAAATTGACATTTGTTTCTTATCTGCAATATTTAAATTTGCTTGTAACTTAGCCTTTGATAGATTAGCTTTCGTTCCTTTCGCCTTCCGATCACTAATTTGTGATAGGTGCATTTCAAGTCCCCCCACTGCCACCCAAGGAGGTGGTTTTTTCTCTCATGGTCTGAGGTTATAGTGGTTTGAAACAGAAGGAGTGTCTTCCTTCATACAATCCCCTTCACCCCTAGCCAACTCACAGTTCAGATCCAGGTTTGGGATAGAAGTAATACTACTTTCCATTTGTGTGTTATCAATGCAAGAAATAGTAATTACAATATTCTGAGCTCTGGAAGGACTAGGAAAAAAACCAACAGATTTTAAGGAAAAAGCAGGAGAAGGAGAAGGTGTGGTTGAGTCCAGACCCGTACCCTCAATGACGAATATGCGGTGTTCAACAATGTTCTCTGAAGTAGCCGAGACCTAAGCTTCCTTTTCTTGTGACTGAACTAGAAAGTTATTGGGTATAGGTTCTTCCTGCATCTCCTTTCCTTCATTCATGACCTCCTAAAGCTGACCAATATCCATCTAGTCTATCCCCTTGTCCTTCTTCAACTGCTATTCCTTTGTTACCTCCATACCAACAATTCCAGGTTCAACCTTCCTTTGCTTCCTTCGTCTTCTATACCCTAGTGGGCACTCTTTTGCCAAGTTTCCATATATGTGACACCTGTTGCAGTGAAAAGGTAGGTGTTCGTAGTCTAACTACTGAACATATGAGTACTCCTTATACTAGAGGTGGATTTCTTCCGCCAGTCCAGCCCGTGGAGTTAAACTTACCAATATTCATGCCATCCCCATCTCCTTCGACTGCACAAAAGACACGTTTGTCTCTAGATATTTGCCCGGATGGTTCCCAATCACTTTGAAAACCGATTCCACCCAAAGGAATGGTGGAAGCCTTGGCATACGAACCCAGACTGGGATCTCGTCCACCCTCTCTTTTTGCGCATCATACATCGGGTTCCATGTTTTGAGCAATATTGGATGTTTATCGAAGGCCCTATTCCTTTCTAGAACCCAGTCCGTTTCTTCTTTCTTTGCAAACTTCACCATGAACCAGCCTTTTGCCATTGATGTTACTTGGAATTCCTTATCTGGTGCTGCTTGCCAATGTTGAGAGGCCCAATCCTGTATGAAATGAGCTGAATATTTTTTGCCCCTTGCCCTTCCAACCAAACTTAAATCAGCCACTTTAATGGCTTCATCAATTTTTGCATCCATACCCAGAACTAGATTTGCAACTACCTCCTTCTTTTTAATTATTTTAGGTTTTTTCCTCTTCTCCCTGACCTGCCTCTTGCTTGGCCCTTCATCCTGTACTATGTGGCTACTTCAACATTTGCTGGATCTTCCGGGAGTGTTTTGGCACTCCTCCTTGCTGCAATGAGTCATCTTCCTCCTTCTTCCTCCCTTCCTTCTGCTGCCCCTTTGCCGTTCCCTTCCTCTAATCCTGCTGGGTTTACTGTTATTCCTTCCTTTATCCTATGTCTAGGTCTTCTTCTAGACTCCGTGACATCCTCCAAATTACCCAAACCCCTTACAAAGCCTGAACCACAGACCAAGGATTGGTGGTTTTGCTTGCTGGGTTTCCCTAGGCCCTGAGATTCCTTCTCCTGTCCTAGTACTAGGAACTTCTCTGCCTCAGCAAACCCTAGATTTTCCACTGGCCTAAACCCTAGGCTCCGCTTCTCAGGATTCCTCAACCTACAACTTATTACTATGTCCTCAAGCCCTCCAGAGTAAAAGTGACTAAGGGGGTGAGGAGGATCTGTACTTACTTGAGAGATTTTCGCTGCCTCCACTTCCATTGCCACAGCTGTCTGAGGCAACTTCCCTTGGTTTTGAAAAAGAACTGGATCTTTTTGGCTGCTAAGAAATGACAACCCTAGACTCTCCTCCAGCAACCCTAGGGTTTTCCTATGCTTCCAGGCCAACTATGAGCCTCCTTTCTCCTTCCCTGAACGTCCAGCTGGACATATACATTTTATATGTTATGATCTGTAACCTCCAAGCCCCAAACCGATAGAACGTCACCAGGTTCACTATCTAAATCAATGACATCGTTTGGTTTGACCATTTTTTTATCTGGTTATAGCTTGGTAACTGCTGAATCCACCTTGGTAACTATTACCCATTCCCTTCTCCTTCCACCATGCTGTTAGCTATCACATGCTGCGCAATAGAAGCAGCAATGCATTTAAGCAAACAATAAAACCCTGTAACCGCTTTAGCTTCCATTATTTGTAGGCATGCATGGGATGATTGCTTTGTTCCCAGAAACCCCCGTCATTAGTCACCTCCAGCTGTCCCCTTCTATCCACTTGCGCATGCCGCCTCCTACCCTACCTCGACCATGGTCCCTGCTCCCGTTCGCCTCCCTGTCCTGTTCACAGCCCCTATGCCCTCCACCTGCAGAGCCCTAGGCCCCTGGGTCTGTTCCCCGTGCAGCTCTAAACCCTAGCTCAAGCACCATCCTAATAATCCCATTATTATTACTTGCACATGTTGTCAACCTGACTCTCCATTTATTTTACAAGAAGTTGCATGCTCATCTGTAGATGGATGAATCTTGTTAGAATTATAAAAAACTACTCTGGATAAGGGGAAACTTGATGATGTTGTTAACTATGGTTCCAAGGTATTAAATTCAGCTTAGAAACTACTACTTAATGGTTCATCAAAATCATTTTGACAACTAGATGGACTTAGAGTTAAGTTAATATTTTTTATTTGTTTCATAGGCTGTAACAAAGCTAGTGGTAGTGTGTGGTTCTTATCATCGAATTCCATCTAGAACATATAGCTTGTTAGATGTTCTTTTTTATCATAAAAGGAATTTCAATTAGGTATTCACATCATAAGGCCAATGTACTTTTCCTGTTTGAGTAAATTCTATAATGGTACCATGAAGTTTGAACATGCATGTGGTCTTTGCTGGTTATGAAAATTCCTTTACTTCCCAAGCCATTGTGGCCCAAATCCCTAGTATTATAGAAAGTACTCGTCACACCATGAAAGGAAGTGTATTATATATTTTCATGTGTTTTGTGAAGGGGGAATTGGGACACCAAATTTTAACTTGTCATCATATTGTATAATGCTAGGACCCATTTGTAGGGAGCCATGTGAGGAGTGAATTGAAATAATCTCCACGAAATAATTAAATATGCAAACCATGATTTCCATTTACATCCACACCAAATCTTTCCCTTAAGAAATGCCAAACACACAAATTACCATACAATTATGAAGTTTGTGCTCTAGTAGTGAATGGGACCAATTGATGACCATATCAACAAGACATTTGAATCACAACATCAAACATGATAGATTGGCACATAACAATATCATAAATTCGTTGGAAGCCCTTTGTCCAGAGGTATCAATCTTCAAAATAGTGCTAAGATAATACCAAAAGAAAATGATCCCAATATGATGTTGCGCTTCCCTATATGCCAAAATTGGAAGACCAATATTTCTATACAGGATTTTGTAAGGATCCTCTGGCCTCGACCAATCACATGTGCACTTATTGTACTACTCTAATCAATGCACTTACCACATACGAATAATTCATACCATTTGGCATAATACTACTTGTTATAACACTATCTAACATGTAATTGGATCTCAATCTCTAAAGCTAGTTGTCCAGTTCATGGTTATATTGTGGGTTGCAAATTCATGTTGAGATACTAACCTATATAATGGGGCACTGATCAAGGCAAGGTGATAATTTGTTGAATAGGGTATCCATTGGGAGTTCCATGTGTTGGTCATATAATTGTCCCTTATTTTTCATGACCATACCCTAGAAAACAATTCATTGACCTAATAACCACATATATGAAATCACTCAAGTTATCATGCATTGTATACTAACTATATAATAATTAATCCTTATGATCTTGTATAATTGTTAAATATTAGAGGAAACTAGACCCTAGTAGTGGTATCAAAGCTTGGTTAGCAGTTACCCCCCACCAAAGTGAAATATATGGAGAATAAGATGCTTTGGTTTAAGAGTTTCAACAAAATACCCATGAACATAGAAATTGAAGGCAAGAGTGCCCTCTTCTTTAAGTTTATCAAAAAATACAATGGAATAAATATCCATGAAGGAAACACCTCAAAAGGGTAAACATCTTAAGATTTCTCTCCCTACAAAGTATGATCATGAATGTAATGGAAAATAACAATATTCCACCAAGATTTTAGAATGTGGAAGCAGTAAAGCACATAAAGGTGACATGTGGAAGCAACACCCAATTTCTAGTGAATGTCTCAAGGGATGTCTAGGTCTTTGGCACAGGGGAACCCATATGAAATACTAAAATTTAAAATTAAATATATGAAAACTAAAATATAAATCATTGAAATCTTATACATAACAATGCACCAATAACATACATGATTACATGTAACATAATAATTGATAAATGATACATGATTTAACACATCATAATAATCACAATTGACAAATGAATTATCACAATTGTATTTCTCATTATACTTAAATCTAAGAAGATATAGATATAAATCTTAAGATACAAGTCAAATGACGATTGAGCATCATTGATGAAGGGAATGGCTCACTAGTCTCTACATCCAACTATTGTATGAAATAATAAGTACCAACCATAGGAATGTCACTATCTGAATCAAAATAATTTTCTTTCTCAAATATACTCAATGACACACCAACCAACTTGATTTTTTCCTAATCAAGCCCCTCATAGGAGATTTTTTTCCTTTTATGATGCAATTTGTTGGCCAACTGTCGTACATTATTTATTATATGTTGTCTTTTTCTTTTTGTTTGTTTTCACAAGCTATTTACAACCTGAGATTTTTAGCATGTAATTTAATTGACATGATTGTACCTAAGATTTTCCTAAAGGTCAAATACTAAGATCCTAAGGTATTTTTTATGGTGATGTTTTATTTGCTTCATTTATACAGGTCATCTGGACATTTAGTGACCAATATCGCCCAACTGAAGAAAACTAGTTTGAGCTTCTTGCTTTTCTGGGGAAAAATGGAATTGACATTATAGATGTTGAGGTATATGTCATATAAATCCTTTACAGTCTACTTTAGTTTATATTCCAGTGTTCATCATATTTCATGTATTATACTCTACATTGTATCTTCTTTCATTTTCAGAAGATGAACTCAATATTGATGGTAAGAAGCAAGAATTGAAGAAAAATGAGCACAATAACATTGTAGCGATAAATGCAGAAGGAGAAAGAGTGAAGAGAAACAATCTAGTGATATATTTAAAGGCGATATCCCATGAGACACACACATACAAGCAGATGGTCAAGTCTTTAGAGTTGGAGAAATCACCTGCAATTCCTTGACAACACAAGATAATGTTTTGAAGTGATGAAACAATATTTGATACGTAAATTGTAGTCCAACGAATGTTAAGTTGGAAACTCATATTGTAATACTTGATATTTCATATAATATAATTTATGTGGTTGAAATTATTTATAGTTGTACTTGTATTATTTAGTGTTGTAATTAATATATGTAACCTTGCATTTTCATATTAGATGAACAAGCACATTGTATACCAACCTTTTAGATTCGGTCGCAAAATCATACTAATTAGTTAATGTTGACTAATAATGAACACACAAAATCAATCTAAAGCTAATAAATTAGTAATTTATATTGATTAATGATGAACATAAATAAAATGAATATACAATAACTAAATTAGTCATTTATAATGATTATTAATGAAAGTAAATGAAATGAATAAAAATTATTAAATTAGTCGTTTATATAATTAATATGAAATCACCAAAGAAAAATAAATGACTACTATAACTGATAAATTTGTGATTACAAATGAAAACTAATTTTTGCATATATACGACTATTAGTAGCTAATTTATAGTATCTTATAACATGATTGAAATTTAGTCATATTTCTTTGGTCATTAATTGGTTTCAAACAATGACTAGAATTTGCATATATATATGACTATTAGTAGCTAATTTACAGTATCTTATAACATGACCAACATTTTAGTCATATTTCTTTGGCCATTAATTGGTTTTCTTTGGTAATCACGTAGAAGTATATTTTGTTGTGTATTTGGTCATGAATTGTGACAACTAATGATTAAATCAATGACTAAATTAATGACCAAATTAATGACTAAATATACTATTAGATGATAAATTGAAACAACTAATTAATGACTAAGCTAAATATGACTGAAAGTTGGTCGCATTATAAGATACTGTAAATTAACCACTACTGGTCACCGACTGAAAAATGGTCGTTTATATGCAAATTTTAGTTGTTTTTTTAGTAACTAATTAGCCATTTTGTACTAGTAGTGGTGGTCATTTTGTAGATAAAATAACAACATACAAGGTGTTGAATCTATGCTATTTTTGGCCATAAATATTCAAACACTCAAATACTTATGTTAAAAAGTGTGACAACTACCAAAGGATGCACATGCTTGTAGTATTTGATGAAATTTCATTGAAACCACAAGTACTTATAGAGCCATTTGAGCAATGGCTCTTGAATTTGTGGGTCCTATCAATCCACGCTATAACAGAAAGAAGTACATCCTAGTATGTACGGATTATGTAAAGAATTGAGTGGAAGCAAAAGCAATGTCTAAAGAAACAGAAGATGCAGTGGTAGCTTTTATTTTTGAAGAGATAATTGTAAGATTTGGGGTTCCAAGATAGATTGTCAATGACTAAGGAAAACAATTTACTTCCAAGCTTGTTCGATAGCTTACAGAGAAATATAAGATCAAGCATAGGAAATAAACTCCATATCACCCTCAGGCGAATGGACAAGTGGAATCAACAAACAAAGTCCTTGAGAACATTATGACAAAGATAGCGAAGATGCATAGAAAGGATTGGTAAGAGAAACTAAATGAAGCATTATGGGTTTATAGAATAACATGGAAGAATACTACTAAATTTAGCCCCTATCAACTTTTCTATGGTAAACAAGTTTTGCTACCAATAGAGGTCAAGATCCATACATATAGACGTGTAGCCAAACTAGGACTAGACCTATCAGAAGCAAAACAACAAAAAATTCTGCAGCTAAATGAACTAGATGAGATCAGAAAGGAAGCTATAGAAAATAAAACACTAGTACAACAACAAAGAATGAAATGACATGATAAATTTATTAAGAAGAAGATTTTTCATATAGGGGACTGGGTGCTTCTATTTGATTCAAAATACAAAGATTTCAAATCAAAATTTACCACTCATTGGCTAGGCCATATGAAATAAAAGAAATCTTTGACAATGGACCAGTGAGAATTATAAAAATAGAAAAAGATGAAACATCATTCTTAGTCAATGGGCATAGACTAAAAGTGTATAATAAACTAGTGAATAAAGAAGATTTTCTGAAGAATCTTTCAGTAGAGGAAAACATGCAAGTTTTGGAAAATCATAGTCATATGGCTTCCTTGCAAAATAAAAAAATGAAAAAAAAGATAAAAAATAATAAAAAGATTTGGCTGTGAAAATCCAGATTTCTGTCATAGTACAAATTTGAATTCATATTGGAAAACCAAGTCACTTGGCTAATATTAATTCTTTTCTTTTTAATGTAGTTTATGTTTCAGGTTGACCTCCAATTTTCAGACTTGAGGACAAGTCTCCAAATAAGCAAGGGGGGAAGAAAAAATAAAACAAGTGTATTTGTTATAAAAATTGAGCCACTCAACATGGTAGAAAAACTCAACAAATTGCTCAACTTGATATGGAAGCAACTCAAAGTATGAAGGACATGTAGAATTGCATATTTTACGTCAGAGGGACTTAAAAATTCAAACATCAAATTTGTCGGAAGGGAACTGAATAGGAGCAGTGTCACATGAAAAACATACAAAGGGACCTGATGATCAACATGGAATTGTTTGTTAGAATGAACTTATATACAAAGATCAACATCAGAAGGATCCTGTATTCATTGAAATTTCATTATTCAAAAAAGGGACCTGTACTAGTCAAGACTCACTATTCAATACTATTCAAGATCATCATCAATTGAAAAGAGCTACTCAATGAAGGAAAGTAATGTAAGTTACAAATTATTTTTAATACCATTTGATCTTGAAAAATTCTTAATTTGGAAGACTAATTAAACCTTAAATGTATAAGAGAGAAAACCCTTCATTTCATGTACATTTTTCCATAAAACCCTTCATTCCATGCATATCCTCTCTATCATAAAACACCTATATCCATTTCATTCCATGCATATCCCCAATTTCATAAAAAAAAACATAAACCCTATGACCATATTCAAGTATTATCTCTTTACTTACAAAGAAAACAAACATGGGTTAGTATCATGAAAGAAAATAATGCATGGTTCAATAATATATCTATGATTTTTGGATTTGAAATGACCTTAAATGGTCATTTCAAAATAGTCACCTTAAAAGAGGAACAAATGCATCATGTAAAGGATAAAATGGAGGAAGGAGGAAGAATAAATTATGATCCTAAAGGACAAGGAAGAGGAATAAATTATATGCATGGACAAGGACAAAGAGGATTTGCAAAAAAACAAAATCCTTAAATAAAATATGCATGAATATGATATGAGTATGTAATAAGGGTGCATAATATATGCAATGGTTTCAAATAATGAAAAATATAAAGAATGAAAATAATTCAATATACCAAAGAGGAAGCATAAATTTAAAAACTTTTGACAAAGAATATGGTGCAACAATAATACAAAGGAGTGGCATACAAATTGATTTTCATTTCAAATATCAATTTGAGGCATACAATGATGCAAGGATATGGTAGTAGAAAACGACAAAAGAGGAGGAAATAGGTGTGAGGCTACCACATACATGATTTAAAAACCGGTCAAACATCCATGAAAGAACATAAATAATGGTCATCATCAACGCAGAAGCAAAGATACAAAGATAAATAACCAACACTTTCATGCAGAAGGGAGAAACAATTCATCATCTGTGCATAAGGGAGTAGAAAATATGGAGTGTACCTTCACATGGAAAAAAAAACAAGGAACTCAATGAGATTTTGACACCTCGGCTCAGGTAAGAACACAACCCTTTAGAAATAGAGGAATAGGGTATGTGTAAGTTTAAATAGAAAAAATCTAAGGGGATTGCCGAGTGATTAGAATCCCACCAAGAAAAATGTTGAGATCTCCAACTATATCCCAAGAATTCCGCAGTCAAGTGCGAGTAGGATTTCATCATAGGTAGTTCAAATCTTGAGTTTAAGATTGAGTTAAATGCTGGTAGTTGAAGGAAACCAAGGGTGTGGTAGTTAAATTAAAACTTTGAGTAACAAACGTTGGAGGAAATTCAAGTTACGATTGAGTGGTGGCATTATTCAGGCTTTAGGTGTGTATAAAACTCCAGTTAAATGACGCTACAAACTCTAAGCGAGGAAAAGGTTGGTGGAAAATCTGAGTTTTCAACTGCGCAGTGGCATCAAAAGTCTGCATTCAAACTCCAGGTGTGAGGTTGTTACACATGAAACTTCAATGGTATTAATTACACTCATCACCAAATCCAAAAACGAATGTTAATTGTTGGATAAACACCAATTTCTTCCAAGATTTGATTTCTCAAGTCCAGTGAACACTTAGACAACTCCGATGACTGTTGTATACTACCCAGGAATTTGTTTCACTTCTAAAAACTTCTGAACATGCATTGAGTTCATGCAAATGATTATTAAATTCAATTTCAAGTGTAAGAAGACAAAGAATAAATCGATGTCAATTTCTAGAAGAAACAAAGAGATTCTGGGGAGATTCGATTTCGATTCCTGAGGAAGAAAAGAAGGTTATTTTTATCTCCAAAATCAATTTCTCAAAGGCACTGAATGAATGGTTATGTTGCATACAGTGCATCTCCAATTCCAATTTCTCTAGGTTAGAAAATCTTTTCCAATTTTGATTTCTCCAGGTCGGAATTTTTTTTCCAAAATTGATTTTGAGGGACAAAAGAAGAGTGTATTTCCAAAGTCAATTTTGAAGGACAGAGAAGAGTATTCATTTCCAAAATCGATTTTGAGGGATAGAGAAGAGTGCATTTCTAAAATCGATTTTGAAGAACAAAGATTGATTTCTACAATCGATTTTGAGGGACAAAGAGCAGTATTTTCGAAAATCATTTTTTAAAGAAACAAAGAGGGTTATTCATTTCAGAATTTGAGGATCTGTAAAGGCATAATAAGATTCGATTTGCAAGTATGGTCTTGATTAAATATAGAGATGGTTAAGAACAAACGTGAAAGTGTCCAGAACTTGGTTCTCAAAGGAATTTTGATAGAGTATCTTCCAGAAAGGGTATTTTCAAAGCCAAAGTCAGAATATTTTTCCTTTCTCTCATCACAAAACTTATTCAAAAGTCCAGATCAAGTCTTGGTATGTCACACTCTTGTGATTTTTGAAAGAAAATCTTGTTTTTCAATACATATACCAAGAAAAATCTTTATCCTCTGGCTATAAATATGATTTCTCTGTTGTATTAAACTTGCAAACAAAATTAAAAAAACATAAAGTTATTGTTATGTCATTATATTATTTACAGTAGAGGGTTATTTCAATTGGTACATAAACCAAAAGGAACAAAGACACCTAGATTTTGCTATGGGGAGTAGGATTGAACCAAATGAGTTTCAATTGGAAAACTGGAGCAAAGAAACAATATAAAGACTCTACCAAGCAAGGCTACTAGAATTCATAAGAGAATTTAATGGGCATAGAGGAAAAGTAACAAAGGAATTTATAGCTAACTTTGACAGTGAGAAAACCATAGTAGGAGATATTTTTGTTCCTATTACTCCAGAATACATTGCCCAAGCCAAAAATTTGCCACTCATTGGAGAAGAATAACACAAGGGGCATCATTTTAGAGAGAAAGTGTAGAATTTATTTTTAGAAAAATAGAGAAAAGGAACATTTGATAAGAGTAAGGGAATTCCTAGGGATTGGATCAGAGAACCTTGGGAAAAATTGGCCCTTATTGCTAAAAAATACCTTACATGTGATGGAAGATATAATGTTGTACACTTATATCACATTAAATTACTTCAAACATTACAGGAGATTGCACATTAAATCTTCCCTATTTCCTTACAAAAAGTTTGATAAAAATGATTGAAGCGATGAAAGGAAAAACAAAGAATATAGAAGTTAGTTACTACCATCAAGGGCTAATTAAGATGTTGATTGAGTATCAGTTGAAGAATAGGGGTGTCACGCAGAATGAGTCGATCTTGCGGACAAGACAGAACTTCCTAGAATCTAATGAAGACCTAATGACAAACAAACCAACCAGACACCATCTTTCTCTAAATGCGCTTGATAAATAATGGCAAACAAATGTGTTTAAGGCCTACCTCATGTCCAACGCAAGTTTCGAGATGCCTTCGCTCCTTTGATCCAAGTAAGTTCCTTTGTCACAAACCTGCAAGCAAAAACAAGGCAAACGATTAAATATCACCTGAATATCCAATATTATAAAACATATTTAACATGAAAGTCAAGGAGTCCATGAAACAAATAACATGAGATACTTGTTGATAAAAATGAGCTTGATTGTATTAATTCAAAAGAGAAGAACCTTACAACCTTTGCCTTGACGCTGTACAAGCTCCTCCCAGGGTCCAACAAGAAGTCTCCTCTACTTTGACAAGCTTCACTCACTCCCCAATGAAGCCAAAAAGGTATGTGATCTCTCCTCTTAAGCTCAAATAGGAAGTCTTGATTTCACTAGCATTTACCCTCAAAAGTTCAGCTTCTAACCTCCCTGGCCACTGACCCAATGCCTCAATTTATAGTGCAATGGAGATCAGTTACTAGTTCCTCCTTCAAAGGGATAGAGTCCTCCTTCAAAGGGATAGCTCCTCTCAACAAGGGATTAGTTCCTCCTATGATGGGATGCATGAACCACTTGGAGCGAACAATCCACGTAACAAATGCTTCTAGAAAACTCTAGAATTAACCCAAGATGAGTTTTTTAAGATAAAGATTGCACCTTTTGACTTTTACAGGGGTACGCACCCTCCCCTTTACATACAGAGTGTATAAGTACACAGATATTCTGAACAGAAGGTGCGGGCCCGTAGGCAAAACAGAGAGAAAGTGCGGAACCAGAGTTACATTGCTTTTTTGATGTCTTTCTCTCATTTCTAAAGCTTGTTTTGAAGAGCTGAGGTTTGAGACTTGCTTAGGAAGTTGGTATAGGTGGTGATAGACCTACACCGACTGCAAATAATCAAGGTGACGACATTTTTGTGTAACACCATCTTCTCAGCTTTGAAGAGATCTTGTTGCACTAAACTTCAAATTTGATCCTCCTGAGAAATAACTTCGAAATTCCTTCTCTAATGTGAATCCTTCTATGATACCATGTAGAAATTATGGTGTAGATTTATAATTTCTCATGAAATTTTAAGTAAAATCACAAGATAAAAACCTACTCTACTACTTTGCAGAAGTTAATTCACAATTTAGAACAAATATTTCAGACGTGCAATAAGAGATAACAAACATGCACACATTATTTTTCTTTGGGAAAGAAATATGCTAAAAACTCCAATGCTTGATTGAATTAATATGATGAATAGAGATGTATTATAATTTATTTTCTCAACTAAGCATAACCTGCAAGTGAATACTCCCTTCTCACTCAGAATCTTTGACCTAGACTAGTCAAATTTTTCCTTTAATTGAGCCCCTATTTCCTTGCGTAAATCCTAAGAGATTAGGCCCCTATTATTTAAGAATTTCTCCAAAATGGATTTCACAATTCCCAATGTTTATCATCTGACTGGGTGCAACACTTGTACAGTCAAGACTAGTCTACAACTGATGTTACACTACCTTGGAATCTCCACCAAAGTTGGGGAACTCGAATTCTCTGCATGCACTAGTTATTTTGGGATGATTGATTAGTTAATTGGATTATCACTGAGTTTGATTAATTTCCCACTACACAACTGACCTTCCACTAGTTCCCCCAATAGTTGGAACTAGCTTAACTGAAAACAACTTGAGATAACTGAATTTGATTGCTACAAATTAGCAATCACACATTCTTAAATGAGCTCTAACTCCTCCACAGTGAATTTACTTAGTAAGTTGGGTGACTAAGATCCATGTCATACAAGTTAACTACATCTAAGTTTTCTGTTGATGTGGGAATTAGAATTTTCTCAATTTAATCAAGGAAAAAATAAATTGGGAATTTCTTGTTGCATTTTTCAACAATATTGTTGGCATCTAAAATAAAATAAAAAAGGGTATGAGTAACACGAGAATAATAAGGAATAAAATATAGTAGGTTATGTGTTACAGGATGTTATAATCATTTATTGAATTGAGACTTCTGTGATCCATATCAATTTTTTGAAGAATCTTCAGCGAAAATCACATAGAAAAACTTTTGTCAACGCGTTTCGAACCATCTAGTGTGGTTCATCGTCAGGACAAGTTGAATGAGCAGATCTCACTTAGCACATTAAATAGATACGTCAGAGAATCCCATGACTCAACGGCTAAAAAACAACAGCTATAGTTGACTGGATAATGGCTAGTTTGACTCTGATAAAGGGTAAAATAATATTAATATATATAAATCTTTATTTAATTTATTATTATTATAATTATTTTAATAAGAAAATTTTTGGTTATTGATATGAAAATAAAAATGTAAGTGGACGATACTAGAATAGGTAAATTAATAAGTAAATAATTTTTTTTTTGACGTAGTTCAGCTATTCACCAAAATTCCCCTAGATGAAGCTATTCAAGTAGTCAAAGAAGTACCAGACCCCCAGACTGCTAAGCTTGCCGAAATCTGTCTTCGCTCCACCTTCTTCTCCTTCCAGGGTGAAATATTTGAACAAACTTCAGGTGTCGCTATGGGATCTCCTCTCTCGCCAATCGTGGCAAACCTTTTCATGGAAAAATTCGAAAAGAAGGCCTTGGATTCTTATCCATTAAAACCCAAATCTTGGGTCAGGTTCGTAGATGACACAAGTGTCAATTGGCCTCATGGCGAGAAAGAACTAAGCAAGTTTCTGGACCACCTCAATAGCTTGTTTGAAGACATCAAATTCACAATGGAAATAGAAGAAAATGATTGCATTCCTTTCTTGGACATTCTTCTCATAAGAAAGGAGGATGGTTCCATAGGTCACAAAGTTTTTAGAAAGAAAGCCCATATCGATAACTACCTTCATGCCGATTCTCATCACCACCCTGCCCAAAAAATGGGGGTACTACAAACCCTCTTCACTAGAGCTTGTAGAATCTCAGATATAGACCACACTGAAGAAGAAATTTCATACCTTAAAAAAACTTTTGCCAACCTAGGGTATAACAGTAGAAGCATATATAAAGCCATTCAAAAAGCGAAATCTGTAAAGAATAATAATAAAACAAAAGACACCCCCACCTCTAGTGCCTACCTTCCTTACATCCAAGGTGTCACAGACAAGATAGCTAAAATCCTCAACAAGAAGAATATCAAGACTGCTTTCAAACCCTGGTCCACCATCAAGCAAAGAATGAAATCTGTCAAGGACAGCCAAGAGCAGCTTCAGCAAAAAGGAGTATATATCATCAAATGTTCGTGTGGGGATCAATACATAGGAGAAACGGGTAGATCTGTTAGGATTAGACTCAAAGAGCATAGCGCAGACATCTGCCATGAAAGGGTCCGATCCTCAGCCTTAGCTGAGCATGTAGGCAAGACTAATCACCATATATGCCTTGAAGATGCCAAGGTTATTGCTAATGAAGACCACCATTTCAAACGAAAGGTTAGAGAAGCTATTGAAATCATTAAACATCCTAAGAACTTTAATAGGGATGGTGGCTTGGAAATTAGCAAAAACTGGAACCCCTTGCTAACCCCTATAGATCTCAGTGACTAGGTCGAGGATGCTTGATCATCTAGCTTTAAACTTGCCCCTCTAACAGCCCTTGGTTGATTAGCTTGCCGGCTCTTTAGTAACCTAGGTTAAAAGAATATCAGTAATAAATAGAGGTCAGTAATATAATATAATCATTAATAATAACTAAAAATGAAATATAATTAATGCTATGTGAAATATTTATAAATAATTTTTAATAGGTATGCATAAACAATAATTAATAATAAAAACAATAATATTATAAATATTAATATAGTTTAGGAAATAAAATTAAATAAATAATGGCCAATGAAGTGTTAGTAATAAAATTAATAATAATCAATAAAATAATAAATAATCAATAAAACATGGTAATATAAAAACAACTATAAAAAGTATTAATAAATAACTAGAATAAATGAATAGCTATAGAAAAAGCGCAGTTAGAATAACACTCAATTAAATTACTAATGATTATTAAATAATAATAATTAAACAAAAAAGAGAGCAGTTAGAATAATACCCACAAATTAATTAAATATTAAATTAAATGATTATTAAACATAATTAATAAAAATAATAATTAATAAGTATTATAATAAAATAAATAAAATTACATAATAATGCAAATAAAGATAAATTGTGCTTATTACAAATATTTAACAACATAAAAATATTGGTATTAAAAAAGATTAGAATAAACAAAATAAATTTAAAATAAAATAAAATATAATAAATAAAAGAAAGAAAATAAAAAGAATTAAATTGTCAGTAGTCGGCTAGTTTGCTTTTGCATCTAGCCATTCTCATATTTATACCTACCATCTACCTTCTTTTCTCCACACAATTATCCTGATGATGAGTCTGTTTTTAGACTCGAAACGTCGATATAAAAATGATGAGCACTGTGGTAAATCCGAACTCTTCTCAGAAACCACCCCACAGTAATCTGCAAACCAAAATAGTTACCCTGCACGGAGGGGATACTTGGAAAGAGATTCGTGATCTCGAAAAAACTAGGGTTAAAATAAGGAGAAAAGAAGCTGCTCTTAGCTTTCTGAAACAATGTAGGGATTCAAATATTACTCCTACTTTTGCCTACATTAAACACAGGTTACACAACCAGAAATATCACAAAGTATTTGAAAGATTTAGCAAAACCCTGATTCGCCTGGAAATCCGCAAAGCCAGATCATCTCTAGCAAGATTATCCTTAGCTGCCTTCAGAACCCACCTGAAGCTGGCCACAACAATCGATCAAGACCTATGGAAAGTCATTGATGCGTCCGCTGCACTGAAAGCCAACAAAGTGAGAGAAAGCACTGAGGCTAAACATGTTAACAAACTGATGAAACTGCAGCGACGTGAGAGGAATAACACTGAGAAAGAAAGAAGGGCTTCAGCAATACGCTGTCCCATTGGTTCCAACGCAGAAACAAACCTTACATCATACCAAGGAATCTGGGTAAACAAGCAAGAAGCACGCTGTCCCAACCCGATCAGTGATAACACGCAGGTGAATTCAATAGCTGAACAGCGTGGGAATTCAATAACATGAAGGGATACGCAGGAGAATTCAATAACTAGACATCGTAAGACTGCAGCACAATGTCAAAACAACGATGAAATGAGCCCGTAGGGAGCACGATGTCATAAGGAAACGCAGGTGAATCCAATAACTGAACAGCGTGGGAATTCAATAACACGCAGGGATAACACGCAGGTGTATTCAATAACTGGACAGCGTGAGACTACAACACAATGTCTAAACAGCGAAAATGAAATGAGCCCATAGGGTCATAAGGAAACGCAGGAAAGGATAAAGGTGAACCAACGTGCAGCTAAAGACATAAACACGCCATTGCACAAGGACAATCCTGAAGGTATCAATCCATGCAGCAACAGGGAAGATATAAATACTTTTGAGGCTGGAGTAGGCAGCTCAAGGAGCGCCCATCATCCCAGGTACGCATCTAATTTCAAATTAAATAAATTACTAGCTAGTAAGCCCAAATCAAGTAATAAATTAGATAAAATAAGCATAGATCAAATAAATATAGATAGTAGTTTTAGCACCATTCAAGATAACATGGTAAACATCAGTAATATAGAAATTAACCCTAGTAGCATTAATAAAAAAGTAGTCAATATATCCTCCTATGAGCTGAAGAACGAAGAAATGGAGGTCCTTAACAAAGGCCTTAATTTCGCAGTGGCCCCTAACAAAATCCCCAATGAGGAAATCATTTGCAACCTTGAGGATGGAATCAAGGCGCTTAAAGACGATGACAAGGAACTCATTAGACAGGAGGTTGCAGTTATCCTTAGAAAAGAAAAACCCCCCAAGAAAAACCTAAGCCTTGATCAGCTCAAAGCCCTAAAAAGTCTTAGGAATAATAAAGACATAGTAATTCTAAAAGCTGACAAAGGAGGCGCCACAGTCATTATGGATCATGAAGATTACATCAGCAAAATGAAAGACCACTTATACAATAGTGGCAGCTATAAGAAATTAGATAAAAACCCCATCTCCAAAATCGTTAACCTCGTTAAGAAAGCCATTAAAGAAACCAATCTCGATGATAAGCTTAAAAAGAGATTAACCCCTAATAGTGAAATCACCCCTCGAATCTATGGGGCCCCTAAAATTCATAAAAAAGATGTCCCCTTAAGGCCTATAGTCAACACCATAGGGTCCCCCACTTATGAGTTAGCCAAGTATGTAGCTAGCATTCTATCCCCGCTAGTGGGCAAGACTAGCTCTTACATAAAAGACTCCAATCAATTTGTGCAATACATTAAAAACACCAAGCTAGAACCCGGTGATAAAATCGTTAGTTTTGACGTAGTTCAGCTATTCACCAAAATTCCCCTAGATGAAGCTATTCAAGTAGTCAAAGAAGTAGCAGACCCCCAGACTGCTAAGCTTGCCGAAATCTGTCTTCGCTCCACCTTCTTCTCCTTCCAGGGTGAAATATTTGAACAAACTTCAGGTGTCGCTATGGGATCTCCTCTCTCGCCAATCGTGGCAAACCTTTTCATGGAAAAATTCGAAAAGAAGGCCTTGGATTCTTATCCATTAAAACCCAAATCTTGGGTCAGGTTCGTAGATGACACAAGTGTCAATTGGCCTCATGGCGAGAAAGAACTAAGCAAGTTTCTGGACCACCTCAATAGCTTGTCTGAAGACATCAAATTCACAATGGAAATAGAAGAAAATGATTGCATTCCTTTCTTGGACATTCTTCTCATAAGAAAGGAGGATGGTTCCATAGGTCACAAAGTTTTTAGAAAGAAAGCCCATACCGATAACTACCTTCATGCCGATTCTCATCACCACCCTGCCCAAAAAATGGGGGTACTACAAACCCTCTTCACTAGAGCTTGTAGAATCTCAGATATAGACCACACTGAAGAAGAAATTTCATACCTTAAAAAAACTTTTGCCAACCTAGGGTACAACAGTAGAAGCATATATAAAGTCATTCAAAAAGCGAAATCTGTAAAGAATAATAACAAAACAAAAGACACCCCCACCTCTAGTGCCTACCTTCCTTACATCCAAGGTGTCACAGACAAGATAGCTAAAATCCTCAACAAGAAGAATATCAAGACTGCTTTCAAACCCTGGTCCACCATCAAGCAAAGAATGAAATCTGTCAAGGACAGCCAAGAGCAGCTTCAGCAAAAAGGAGTATATATCATCAAATGTTCGTGTGGGGATCAATACATAGGAGAAACTGGTAGATCTGTTAGGATTAGACTCAAAGAGCATAGCGCAGACATCCGCCATGAAAGGGTCCGATCCTCAGCCTTAGCTGAGCATGTAGGCAAGACTAATCACCATATATGCCTTGAAGATGCCAAGGTTATTGCTAATGAAGACCACCATTTCAAACGAAAGGTTAGAGAAGCTATTGAAATCATTAAACATCCTAAGAACTTTAATAGGGATGGTGGCTTGGAAATTAGCAAAAACTGGAACCCCTTGCTAACCCCCGTAGATCTCAGTGACTAGGTCGAGGATGCTTGATCATCTAGCTTTAAACTTGCCCCTCTAACAGCCCTTGGTTGATTAGCTTGCCGGCTCTTTAGTAACCTAGGTTAAAAGAATATCAGTAATAAATAGAGGTCAGTAATATAATATAATCATTAATAATAACTAAAAATGAAATATAATTAATGCTATGTGAAATATTTATAAATAATTTTTAATAGGTATGCATAAACAATAATTAATAATAAAAACAATAATATTATAAATATTAATATAGTTTAGGAAATAAAATTAAATAAATAATGGCCAATGAAGTGTTAGTAATAAATAAACTCCCTTAGTTATTTGGGGGTCCTTTACCTCGAATTTGGTTTCTCAGCTTGTACAGATTAAGACGCCAATTCATCAAGGTATCAGTTTGTTGCCCGCTAGAGATATGCCGATCTTCCTTCACTGGGTGTGGAGTTTATGGTTGTGGGGTAACCCATTTCTTAGTCGAACAACAACAACTTTGATAAGACGAAAAAATGCGAATTAATCGTAAAAAAATAAAAATAAATAGCAATAATTAATAAAACATGGGATATAAAATAACAATAAAAAGTATTAATAAATAACTAGAATAAATGAACATTAATGATAGCTATAGAAAAAGAGCAGTGAGAATAACACACATAATTAATTAAATTACTAATTAAAATGATTATTAAATAATAATAATTAAATAAAAAAGAGAGTTAGAATAATACTCACATAATTAATTAAATTATAATTAAAATGATTATTAATAACATAATAAATAAAAATATAATTAATAAGTATATATTAATAATAAATAAACATTACATAATTGCAATAAAGATAAATTGTAGCTATTACATATTAACACATATTAAATATTGGTATTAATAAAAGATTAGAATAAACAAAATAAAATAAAATATAATAAAAGAAAATAAAAGAAAATAAAAATAATTAAATTGTTAGTAGTCGGCTAGTTTGCTTTTGCATCTAGCCATTCTCATATTTATACCTACCATCTACCTTCTTTTCTCCACACAATTATCCTGATGATGAGTCTGGTTTTAGACTCGAAACGTCGATATAAAAATGATGAGCACTGTGGTAAATCCGAACTCTTCTCAGAAACCACCCCACAGTAATCTGCAAACCAAAATAAATTAATTTAAAAAATATTAGTTAGTTATAAATGCCAAAAAAATAGAGTAATAGTTAATTATATTTATTAAAATAAATATATATTTTAAAATCGCCAAAGAGTTAAAAAGAAAAATTAATGATATTAAAAATATTTAAGGACCAAATAGTATATTAGTTTAAATTATAATAGTTAATTTTAAATTACTTTATGTAAATAAATAAAATAACAGACAAAGAGTTTCACAATAAATAAATAAAAAAATACATAATAACAAATAACAACAAATAAAAACAATTATAGGTTTAAAATTATTATTAATTAAAATTGATATTAGTAAATTTATTATAATAAACCAGTTAATAATAACACAAGTTTAAATAATAATAATAATAAAATAATAATAATATAATTAAATAATATAAAAAATAAATGGATAAAATAAAATAGAATAGAAATCACAAACTTAATTAAACAATTATTAAGGGAGGGAAAGAAAGAAAATGACTAGGGGGAGAGGGCTGGGACCCATCAACTACTAATCTTCCAGTCATCCTCTCTATTAAGATTGTTCGGCCTTTTTCAATCTCAAGGGCTTCCCTAAATTTTCGGTGATGAAATTGTGACACTCTAGCAATCACACTAGCCTCCTCGATGTAGACATGATGATTGGTTTTCTCCACATGTTCTGCTAACGTGGAAGATTTAGTTCTCATATGCTTGAGGTCGGCTGCGTGCTCACTAATCCTTTGATTAATGGAGTGACCAGTCTCACCAATATAGGGGGTCCCACATGAACAAGGAATAATATAAACTCCTTTCATGTCCTTGGGGTCGATGGAATCCTTCACAGATCTTAGGGATTTACGAATGGTGTTAAGAGGTCTAAATGTTGTGGGGATATTATGCTTCTTAAGAACCCTCACAATGTTATCTGTGGTCCCCTGAACAAACGAAAGATGGACACCAGGAATCCGCTCTTTAGGCCCCCTTCTGGTTAACAAATTCTTAGCTGCTTTGAGGAAAGCCTTTTGTCCCAAGTGTCTGCTATAACCATTCTCGACAAAGACATTAAGGAGATGGGATTTCTCCTCCTCTAAGCTCTTTTCATCAAATATCCTTAGGGCACGAGTTGCAAGGGTCTTGATAACCCCCAACTTCTGGGCCGGGAAATGGTGGGAACTAGCATGAAGATACTGCTCAGTATGAGTTTTCTTGAAAAAAACTCGGTGGGAGAGGGAACGATCCTCATTCTTAAAGATACTAATATCAAGGAAAGGGAGGGAACCATCAACTTCTTGTTCCTTAGTTAACTTAATAGCTGAGGATTGACTATTAAGATGATCGAAGAAGAGATCTAACTCCTCTTGGCCGTGAGACCAAATGACATTCGTGTCGTCTACAAATCTTTTCCAAAGCTTGGGAAGGAGACGGGCTGATTTCAGAGCCTTATAATCATTTTAGTTGATAACATCCTCCAGTCTTGGGTGATAGACTCAGTGGCTTCATTTCATGCCATAACCCATAGGAAAAATTTTCAAGATTAGGTTTAATGTAATTTTTGATAGGTTTAATTGGGTGATGATGAACCATGTAAAACTATTAGAAAGGGTTAGATATGGATAAAACTACAATTGGAGAACCAATGGTTGTTGAAAGTGGTAATGCACATTCCTAATTTAAGAAGAAATCTAATTTCAATGGGAACGTTGGAAAGTGAAGGTTATACAATTACATTTACATGAAATTTATGGAAGGTCACTTGCAAATCAATAATAGTAGAAAAAGGAGAGAAGGTAGGTGCATTGTATTTATGTACTGGTAATACTGACCTTTCTATTTCTTTAGATTCTGTAGGAATAGATACAACATTGTATCATCATCAACTCAGGCACATGAGTGAAAAGGGGGTGCATATTCTACACTCAAGGAAATTATTGCCATATTTGAAGAAGGTTGATTTAGACTTTTGTGAGCATTGTGTTTATGGAAAATAGAAAAGAGTTAGATTCCTCAAAGTTTTAAAGGAAAGGAAGAATAGAATGTTAGAGATTTTTCATATCATCTCTTGGTAGCTCTTATTATTATGTTACTTTTATTGATGACGCAACTAGGAAAAATTGGGTTTATTGCATTTAGAAAAAAATGATGTCTTTAATACTTTTAAGAAATGGAATGATTTGGTTTAGAATGAGACTAGAAATAAGTTGAAGCTCCTTAAATCATATAAAGGAGGTGAATACTGCAACAAGGAGTTGGATGGTTATTGTTCATACCATGCGATTTGTAGAGAGAAGATATTCTAGGAAAAGCATATGAAAATTATGTGTCAAAAGGATGAATAGGACAATCATGGAGCACACAAAGCGTATGAGATTACATGCAGGATTGCTATTACAATTTTTGAAAGCTTTTGTGGATATTATCATTTACGTAACAAATATATGGTTTTCAATTTCCTTGTACAATGACATTCCAAAGAAGGCATGGACAACTAAAAAAGTAAATTACCCATTTCTGAAGACTTTTAGTTGTGAAGCATTTGTCCATATTGATAGAGAAAATGGAACAAATCTTGAGGCAAAATCTAAGATGTTTACTTTTATTACATATGGAGTTAATGATTTTGGTTATCTCTTATGGGATTATTAAAATCACATGATAATTATTGGTAGAGATGTGGTATTCATTGAGAATCTCATGTACAAATATCAATTTTAGAGAAAGAAACATGAAAAGGAAAACATAGAATACATAGTGCCTAATGAAATCATAGAGAAAGAAATTCCAAAGCTACCAAAAAATCAAAATGTTCAACAACAATAGTAGCATCATATACGTCAAACTCCTAAAAGTTTTGTTAGAAGATCAACCAAGTAGACCCCTTAATGATACTCTCCTTCATTGTATTATGTATTGTTGACTAATCCTGGTGAACCAAAAAGATATGAAGAAGTAATGTAGGCAGAAACTAAAAAGAAATGGTAGAAAGACAAGAAAGAAGAGATGGACCCTTTGGTACATAACCAAACTTGGGACTCAAGCCTAGTTTCCTATAGGTAAAAGAG
Source organism: Pinus taeda (assembly GCA_000404065.3). Taxonomy (NCBI): domain Eukaryota; kingdom Viridiplantae; phylum Streptophyta; class Pinopsida; order Pinales; family Pinaceae; genus Pinus; species Pinus taeda. The sequence continues at coordinate 56,974 of APFE030952559.1, read as the reverse complement.
AATTTCAAAATAATGTGGTTTATATATTTAAGGAAGAAGATGAAGGATATGAAGGATAAAAGATTTATACAACCAGAATTGTTTTAAAGGGTTTTGTATAGAGGTAAGCTATAAAATTTTATGAAACATTTTCTCTAGCCTCCAAAATTACTTCAATTATAAAAATATTAAGTTTAGTGGTAGTATAATATTTGCATCTTGATGAGCTAGATGTAAAGACATCTTTCTCCATGGGAACTTAGAGGAAGATATTTATATGCAACAACCACAAGGGTATGAGGTCAAAGGGAAGGAAAACTTATTATGCAGACTAAAGAATAGCTTGCATGGTTTAAAGAAAGATCCAAGGAAATGATATTTGGAGTTTGATAGGTTTATGATATAACAAATCTACAATAGATATTAGTCTAAACATTTTGGTTATTTTAAGAGACTAGCTAATGGAAGTGACATGATATTATTATCGCATGTAGATGACATGCTTGTTGCATGGTCTAACATGCAGGATATAAATGTGCTCAAAATTAAATTATTTAATTCATTTTCCATGAAGGATTTGGTTGTTGAAAAGAAAATCCTTGGTGTAAGAATAAAAAGAGATAGGAAAAATCATAAATTAACAATGTCTCAGAGTGAGTACATAGAAAAGGTGTTGAAAATATATAAAATGAAAGATGAAAAACTAGTCAATACACCTTTGGCTAGCTGTTTCAAATTGACTAAGCAAATGTGTCCAAGGGAACATGAGGGGAGAGACTACATGTCCAAGGTTTCATATTCATCAGGAACTAGCATCTTGTTGTATGTGATGGTTCACACAAGGCCATATATTGCACATGCAATGGGAGTTGTGAGCAGGTATATCAATAATCTAGGTAAAGATCAATGCAAGGAAGTCAAGTGGATTCTCAAGCATTTGAGAGGTAATACTACTTAGGAATTATGATTCAAAGGTTCAAATATTGTTCTACAAGGATGTGTTGTCTCATATATAGAAATTGATAGAGATAGTAGGAGGAGCACCACAAGATATGCTTTTACTATAGGTGGAATAATAGTAGGTTAGGTTTTGAAATTACAAAGGGTTGTTGCACTTTTAACAATGGAAGTAGAGTATGTTGCTACTACAAAGGCTAGTAAAGAGGTGTTTTGGTTACAAAGGTTAATGAAGGAATTAAGAAAAAAGTAGGAGAATATCATGTTGTGTAGTGATCGCAAGAGTGCCATTCATCTTGCAAAGAACTCAACCTCCCATTCTAAGGCTAAGAATATACATCTTAGGTACCATTTCATATCAACAATTTTGGAAGATGGGTAGTTGAAGTTGGAAAAGATATATACTAGCCATAATCCTGCAAACATGTTAGAAAAGGTAGTAACGAAGAAAAAACTAAATTTATGCTCAATTTTGGTTGGTCTTAAAGAATGATGATGAAGATGAGAGACTAAACAAGTCCAAAGTTGAGGCATAGTCTAGTAGGTGTAATCATAATGGAGTTGTTGTAATCGGTATCCAAATGGGATATTGTTGGTGGTGGATCATGATTATCTTTCTAATTTAGAGGTCTTGCTTTTAGTCGTCTTTGAACCCTAGCTCTCGTCAGGGGGTGTAGGGGTATTTTCTCCTCTACTATTATTTTCAAGTGGTTTAGGGGGGGGGGGGGGGATAGAATAATTCCTTAGAGCCCCATGGTAATGATTTAGGTAAAACACCCCCATAGAGGATTTTTTGGTAAAATTTTCCCTATATTATAATTTCATAGTCAATATTGATCATTCATCATTAGGTTACAGGTCTTGCAATAGATGTTATAATAGGTTTTTTCCCTTGAATGATACCCTCTTTTTATGAGGGAATTGTATTGTGACTATGCATTATTAAGAGAGAATTGTAACTAAGAGTGAGGAGACTATGAGAGAGAGAAGAGGTGGTTGCAAAGAATGTGTTGCAGGTTGTAATCCCTTAATTTTTCTAGTTGGAATAAAAAGAAGGACCGACTATGTCTCCATAAATTTAGCCCAAAGTGGGTGAACCACATATATTGATGTCTCTTTTGTATTGATTTATTCTATTTTTTTTTGTCACATTAATTTTGATTTTATTACTCTGTAATTTGATTCCTAACAAAATATCCTCATTTTTGTAGCACACATCATGTATACTAGAAGTTATTTTTTCTTTCTTCTTTTTGTTTTTGTTTTGTTTTCTTTTTTAATCTTCTTCTTAGGGTGCTAGTGTCATTACCAGTTTTCACAAGTTCTCTACCTTGTGGTGGCTCAAGGAGACTTTCACCATGAGGAAATTCTCTTTATTATTTTTATTCTTTAGGTCTAGGCCTGTCACAAGGAGATTTTCAAGTAGATACCTGTCCCAAATGCATCATGGAGGTTCTCATCATGGAATTATTTATTTATTTATTATTTTTTCCATTTTTATTTTTGAAATGTTTGAAATTTATTTTGCACTAGAGGTAGGGACCGTACTAATTTTATTCAACAATGATAGTCATATTCACAATTTTCTTGGATATGTAATTGTGTTATGGAATCAATTACACTTATTCACCTTTTGTTCCTTTATCCTGTTCATTCAACTCTCTTAAATAATTCATTAATATCTATGTTTTTTGTGTTGACCCTTGTCAATCTACGCAAAGCTAGTAGTTGTCCTACTATGCATACTGAGATTATGGAAAAAGAGATTGTGATGGTTTTTTTTCCAGTAAACATCAAAATGCTCATTAAAAATGTATATGAAATAGAGTTGAAAAGTAATCACGAAATATTTTTCATTTTAACATATTGAGTGGTAACTAGCCTAGATTGCCCAATGATGTCTCAATGATAAATTTTATATACAATACCATACTGAAGTGATTAAAAAAATTAGAAGTTTATTTCTAGGGAAATATCTAGTAAAAATATGTTTTTGAAGTGGATAACTTTGTTATGATAAATCTGTTAATAAACAACCTATGTTTGAGAGTTGTTTACATTTTCCAAATTTAACCAATAGTTCCATTATTTTAGCATCATAGGTAATATGGGTTGATATCATTGGCCACCCACCTATTCCACTGGCTCATAACACAATTTTCTTATTTTGGCAGTTCGCAGGCCCTAAACTTTTAGAGTCACTTTAAGGCCCTAAGTGATATTTTTTGGGGAAGAAATTCAATAAAAATATATGTCTATTATGAAGAACTAGAAATTGTACTCCTAGGATAGACCTTTCCAATGGGATATTGTACATGGAAAATGGAGATCATATGCCAAGGTTACGACCCCGAGAAGTTTGTGTTCCATCTTACCCCATCAGGGCTCATAATCCTTTGGTGCTCCATCTCCTAGGGTTAGGGTTTTTTATGTTTACAGTTTCTCATTAATTTAATAATAAAAAGGCATCAGAGCCTCATTGTAACATGGTTCAGGAAGGTGTATAACCATAACATATCTTCTTAGAGATTATCTATCATCGTTCGAGCTAGTTTTCTTTGATTATGCATGTATAGAGTTTCAACATTTTCCATTTACTAATTGAATTCAAGTTCCACTATATTTTTTTTGTTTTGGTTTAAAATATATATTTGATTTCATTCCCTTCATAAATTTAGATCAATAGGGTATGATTTTACTATAGGTGGAATAACAGTGACTTGGATTTTGAAATTGCAAATGTTAGAAAATCAAAAGGTGGAAAATATTTTTTTATTTTGATAGTAGCTTGTGACATTTTTTTTTAAATTTATGTTCTCTTATTTAATCTTCTCTTCATCAAGAAACTATCAAATAAAAATAACATGAAGTTAATAGAACACAGCCTGTAGGCTCTCTGGTAGGGAGAAACCCCTTTCTAGGGGAAAACCCAATCAAACTCTTCTTCTCCTTATAGAACCAAATAAAAATGGGACAACGAGTACCCAACCAAGACTACCACCAAACACCAATTCAACGCTCCAAAATATATATTCCTTAAATAGTCAAAGTCTTCCTTATAAGTTCCTTCTTCTTTCAAAGTCTCCTTCAAGGTGTGATTTCAATGAGACAATGTCTTCTTCAAGATATCTTCAAAAATTCAAATTCTTTCGTTCAAAGTCTTTCCTTCAAAGTCCTTAAGGTGTCTCCTTCAATGAGTTAAATTCTATATTCAAGGAGCCAAAGTTAACAATAGTCAAAGTCCTTCCAATATGTGGTAGTCAAAATCTTGGCCTCTTGCTTCAAGTCTCCAATTCTTCCTACAATCTTCAACCCTACAATTCACGTTGATCCCAAGAAAATTTCACACATGTGAGCTATATTATGTTAGATTTAGGGCTTCTTCTCTTTTGCTTGGATTATTATCTTGTCTTCTTCCGATTTTTATTGATTTTATTTTGATTCTAGGTTCATATCAAACTTGGATGGATTCATTTTGCAAAAGTTCAAATTTTCCTTTCATATATACTTATCTTGAGTGATCGAATGGGTTTCTTTTGTGTCAACTTCACTGGCAGGGCTGAATTGGTGTTGGGAATCAAAAAATGACACTTTCAAATCAAATTTAATATTTCTTTCTTATTACAATGTGCCCATGAGGATATTATACAAATGAGAAAGGCAATATTGACTCAATAAACCATAGAGCATGAAGAACATGATTGACCTATTTGATAGAAATAAATAGAGCATGAAACCCATGCTTTTATATTTTTATTTTCATTTTATTTTATAGTATATACAATATTAATTATGAAGACCGAGCATAGTTACACTTTCCAACACTCCCTCTTAACTAGGGATCTATCCATAATTAAACAATAATACAAGGATGAACTCAAGTTGAAATATTCTAAGAAGGGTATCATAGTAAGCATATACAATGCTAAGAGATATTGATACAATCTAGGCTAACTTCCAAGGTATCTAGATACTATCTACGCTACTTGCCAAGGTATCTAGGTACCATTTAGGATACCTGTCAAGGTACCAACTCAACAAGGATCCAGATGCATCTAGGCAACCTTCCAAGACATCTAATCAAATAAGGATATAGGTTTCATAGACGCTTACTTCTAAGACACCAGGTGTCATATAGGCTACCTATCAAGACACCAACCCTAACAGGGTTCAAGGAATCATCTAGGCTTCCTACCAATATACCAACTCAACAAGGATTCAGGTGTCATCTAGGTCACCTACCAAGACACCAACCTAACAAGGATCTAAGTGTCATATAGGATACCTACCAAGACACTAGCTTCCATATAGGCTACTTGCCAAGATACCAATAGGGATCTAGGTACCATCTAGGCTATTTTCCAATTTACCAGCCCTCACATGGATCTAGGTATCATCTGTTGGAAAAAATATTGAAAGGGGGGGTGAATCAGTATTTTAAAAACTCACAATAGTAATTTTTCTTTTCTGAAATGTATATGTGACTTTAATTAACCCAACTAGCATATATATCCGACTGTTGTAAAAGAAACTAATGTATTCCTAGTAAACTTTGTGAAATAGATAATTATTTATCCATTAAACTTTGAACCCGAATTTAAGAGATTTATCAGGCATTTGATAAGCATAAAATAGGTGTATTAAGAACATAATAAAGTATCACACAAGAACACCGGGATTTAAGGTGAAAACCCAATGTGGGAGAAAACCATGATTATTGTTGTCTCAGTCTTCAAAACTTATTAATATCAAAAACTGCTTACACTCTTGTATTGGTGCATATTCATACCAGTATGAAGGCGCCCACCTGTTGAAGGCTACAACTTTCACTCATTCTCCAGCTCTTACTGGAAGGGAGCTCCAACTCCCAAATCCGATCACTACCTATGACTGGCAGGAAGCTTCAACTTCCTCACTGAAGGCTCCAACCCTCAGCAACATCCATGGACCATGTTTCATCAAATTTTCATATTGGATCAAATATCAACACTTATGCTCAATCATCATTGTTAAACAATCATCAACCTTAGACACACGTAATCAACCAATCACTAAGCCCCAAACAATTGATACATAATCAAGACTTAACCAATTAACTGGAACAATCATATCACTATAACCATTACACAGAACTGAAGTCGGAATGTTGAATCAACACACAGAATCAATTACAACCCTGATCATTCATTTTCCAAAATGTATACTCTACTTCTATTAAGGAAACTCGCATGCATATGCGCTTTTCTGGAGAGAAACGCGTGTATAGATCTTAATAGAAAACTAAAAATTTGACCACTGCAATATCTGAAAAGAACATTGAATCACACTCATATCTACTACAAAACTCTGAACCAATCACTAAACTATCTCTGATCTTCAATCACAATCATCAAGTAATCTTAACATTCATTAATCAATTAATACCCAAATTCAACTTCATCATTCAATCAGATCTACTTCAGACATTATCACTCAACCTAGATCAACATGAGGACATCATTGATAGACAACAGAGAAACAGAGGTACTGATCAGATTGATCAGTCATTTATGAACATAAACTCCTTACTTTATATATGCAACTTTGCATAACTGAACCCACATGTATACGAGCTTTTCCTAAAACCAACCAGCGTATAAATCTGCAAATTTTGACCTAAAATTGCACAGATTTTCAAAACTTCAAAAAGACCCAGATCATAATAATCAAAGATAAAAACATGTGTTAGTACTTAGATCCAGTAAATCCTTGAACAGATCATACAATGAATAGTCACTTTAGGTCTCATGATCCTGATCCATCATTGTATTCATCGATGCATAATTATATTATATCAATATGAAAATTTTGACCCTTACAATGCAAATATACTTCAGATTGAAGTATTCATCCAAAAATCTTTCACTTGCACACTTATCCCTTTGATCTTCACTCCTTTATATACTTTAGCCTTCATCCAATACCGTGGTTCAAAATAACATTAATGTCGATGGTAATCTTTGACGGGATCAATCTTCATTGTTGCACTCATTACTATGGGCCAATACCATGGTAAGGACCCCTCGTATTTAGAATACCATGGTATAAAAACCATACGCTACTTTTATTCACTGAACTCACATACATATGCGACTTGGCTTAACATATCCCACGTACAGTTCTTGAGCTTCCATATTTATCATTCTTCTGAACTAATTCCTCTTAATTGTCATGCATTCTGTCACATTTGTATTCATTCTAGTATTTTGTTGTATTCACTCTGTCATCTCTGAACTGACCTGTGAATTATGTTATAAGTGAGTTGCCATCAAGGACAACACATGCATCATAATGCCAACATCATCTAGGCTACTTGTCAAGATACCAACTATGAGTACCATCATATAGGTTGACTAGCCTAAGGTACAATAACTCATCACTTCTCTTTAAAATAGCAGATATCAACTGATTTATGCATAGTTTTCAAATATACCAATTTATTTTAGAGATTTAATCAAAATATAAGCCACATTTTTAGCTTGTTGGAATAGCTTGTAGCTTCATGTTCCCATGTTTATCCTTAATATGTTTAGTCTCATTATGAAACATGGGGTCCTTTGTCAACCTTATTCTACTTTGGTTGTTAAAAGTATATAATAGTGGGATTCATCGATCCTCTAATCAACTAGAACCAACAACTTCATTTTTCAAAATATTTAACTTCATTCTTTGATCATTAATATGTTCATCATTATCACAAGGTCATCATTAGACATTATTATGTACCTACAATTTTTACAACCAAGCACTACATACAAGAATCATGATATAAAAATTTGTTAGTCCACAGCTTACACTTATCGAGGAACTTTTTGGTCCTAAGGTTTTGACATGGACTCTTAATATCCATATTCATTCCATATTTTAGGTATGGTTTAGTGTAAACCGTAGAACCCTACTTAAAAACTCCATTATATTTATTATAGCATTTAGCTAGCAAACCCTAGATGTCATATCCCAAGAATTAGGGATTCATAGAGTAAATAATAAACTAAGGTTAGTGTTTTTGTTTTATAGGGTTTATATCTATCTAGGGTTTGGAAAACCCTAAATATCAGCAAACCCTAAACTCAAGATCTACGAAATAGCTTCAAAAATCTCATAAGTATTATATTTTTTTTTCAAATAATAAAAATATATAATATAGAAAGCATACCTTAAATAGTCTTCTTCTTCCCTTTGGACTATCCCTTTGAAACTTCCTTTATGTTGCAATTTTATTTTAGTTGAGGACCTGTGTGATCCTTATGATGTCATAATATTGTTGCACAAAATGATCTATATTCCTTGTTGGATGATTTCATTTAACAAAGATACCAAAACTTCTTTACCAACGCTACGATAAGAGAAATTATTGTTATTATCTTGAGAGTTGAATTACTCCCTTTGAATATATCCATAATCTTTTGACTTCATTTACCTACAATCCTTTTTAGGGAAATTAATTGTGAACTAGTGGAAGGTTAGTTGTTTAGTGGGGCAGTAGTCTAACTCAGTGATCATCTAGTTAACTGACCAATCAACCCAAAATAACTAGTGCATGCAGAGAATTTGAGTTCCCAAATTATGGTGGAGATTCCAAAGAAATGTAACATTAATTGTAGACTAGTCTTGAGTGTACAAGTGTTGCATGCAGTCGAATGATCAACCTTGGGAATTGTGCAATCAATTGAAGGAAAATTCCTAAATAATAGGGGCCTAATTCCTCAAGATTTACGTAAGGAAATATGGGCTCAAGCAAAGGCAAAAATTGACTAAGTCTGGGTCAAATCTCCTCAATGAGTGAGAGATAAATAATTCACTTATAGGTTGAGCTTAGATTGAGCTAGCAATTGTAATACATTTCTATTCATCATATTAATGCAAGCAGGAATAAGGGATTTCTAATAGTTGCTTCCCCCTGGAAAAATAATATGTGCATGTGTTTTATTTCTCATTTCATGTTTTTTATTGATATTCTAAATTGTGAATTGAATTTCACAGAGGAGTATATTAGGCTTGTGTCTTGTGATTTAGATTGAAATTTCATGAGAAATTTCAATTCTACACCATATTTTCTACATGGTATCAAAGAAGGATTTACAATAGAACAATCATTTTGAAGTTGTTTCTCTGGAGGTTTAAATTTGCAATTCAGTGTAGCAAGATCTCTTCAGAGTTTGGAAGATGACCTTCAACAGGCTGAGACTAGAGTATGCCTTGGAAGGCAACTCTAATTTCATTGCATGGAAGGATCACATGGAGGCGATGCTATATGATAATGGATTCTTGGAATGTGTCAATATATACATTCCAAAACCAGGATTAGTTGGTGCCCATAACCTAACTTAGTGGAAGAAAGGTGTATCCAAGGTGAGGAGAATAATCTTGGAGGGAGTACGAGATCACATTGTCTCAAATCTCCATGGGAAACAAAATCCTTTTGCAATGTGGAAGGCACTGACAAAGATGTTCGAGAATAATAGTGACCATAGGAAACTAGTTCTCAAGGATAAACTTTGAAATATCATGATGTAGAAGAATGAAACTATTTATAGTCTCTGAGTATATTTTCACAAGTTCGTGATGAGTTTGGCAGGGTTGGTGTAAATTTTGCAGAATATGACTTGGTAAGCCTAGTTGTTCTAGGTGTTCCCTATATCTACCATAGATACCAAAATTTGATGAACGAGAGGGAGAAATTACCAAATTAGGAATGCTTATCATCTGATTTGGTACAAGAGGAGATCAAGCAGAATACCAAATATGGGACTTCATCCAAGGGTGAAGATGAGAAAAATTTGCATTGGTTGGAAAGGAAAATAAGGGAAAAGGGAAAAAAATAGCAAACCAAACCAGAATCCAACCTAGGGGGTGAGAAGAAGACTTGTCCAAAATAAAATGCTTCAATTGTGAATAATTAAGGCACTATGCCATGAAGTGTCGACATAAAAATTCAGGCAAGAATAATAAAAGAGGAGTAGAAGGTGAAGCCTTGACTTCATAGTTCAATCTCTTCATCCTTATCTCATGCATGGACAGCACAATGATGGAGAGTATATGTTACTTGGACTCAGGTGCATCATTCCACATGATAGGGTGTAGATATGTTTTTAGTGACCTAGAGGAGAAAGATATTCATATTCACATTGAGTTGGGGGAATATGGAAGGTATGATGGGACTGGGATTGGTATAGTCACCTTTCAGAGGGAGTTTTGATCCCCTCTACAACTCAAGGATGTCATGTTCGTTCCAAGCATAAAGAAAAATCTCATCTTTGTAGTAGTGTTTGAAGACTGTGGGTATGATGTGATCTTCAACAAAGGGAAAGAATTCTTGAGACACATAGCCACTAGACATGTGAAGTAGATCGGGGTTCATGTGAAGAACCTATATAATCTAGATGTGAAATATTATGTTGCATTAAGCAGTAAAGTGAAGAAAGTGTAGAGTTGCAATGTTAGTGAACTTTGGCAAAAAATACTTTGTCATTTGCATCATGGTGCCTTAAATATTATGCATCAAATAACCACTTACCTCCCTAAAGGAGCACTCAAGGAGTAGGATGTCTGCAAACATTGTACTTTGGGGAAGTATGCAAAATCCGCATTCCATGATTGGGACAACAAAGCACATGTAGTCTTGGAAAGGATCCAATCTAATGTTTGTGGACCGTGCTCAACAACCTCCATTGCCATATATAGATATTTTTCATTTTTATTGATGATTTCTCACGAAAGTGTTGGATATTTTTCATGTGGAAGAAGGATGAGATATTCTCAAAGTTTGAATAATTCAATGCATAGGTTGAGAAAGAGACCTGTAAGAAGGCGAAGGCACTCATGAGCAATAATGGAGGTGGTTATGTTTCGAATGAATTCAAGAATTTCTATGTGAATGAAGACATTCAAATAGAGATGACAACACCCCACAACCCACATCAAAATGAGGTAGCTGAGAGGAAGAACTGAATCATTGTGGGAGAAGCTAGAGCTATGCTACATGACCAAGGCCTACCACTACATTTGTGGGCAGAGGCATGTAACACAATAGTCTACTTGAAAAACTGGAGTCCTCATCGAATCCTTGGTATGATTATGCCAGAGGAGGCTTTCTCAGGGATAAAGTTGAATGTGCATCACTTCAGGAATTTTGGAGCCTTTGTTTATTGCCATGTCTCCAAATAATCTAGGAAGAATATTGAGTCGATAACTGAGTTTAGAGTTTCTTTGGGTTACACTGAAACTCCTCACGACTATCGTGTGTACTTACCTTCCCTCATAATGATAGTTGTGATAATGGATGTAAATTTTGATGAGGATGAAGCAATGTGTTGCTCTCTTGAGAGGTAGCTTCAAATCACACCAGAAGAGGAGATTTTAGCTCCAAAGGGGGAGCCTTAGGAAGTTGCGGAGCAACCACAAATTGAGGAGAAGAGAGTGGAGACATCCACTCAAGAAAAAACATCTAGAGAAGCCAGGAAAAGAATCAGGGAAGATGATACACTTGTTTAGGATGTGAGGGAGAATGTGGGAGCTCCTTCAAATTTGTGTAGGCAAAGGAGGTCACTTGAGAGGTACACTAGCTAAATGGCTCTAATGAGTAATATTTTAGAGACATAGCCACCCTCTTTCGAGAAAGCAGTTGAGAAACATATACAGGTTGATGCAATAATGGAAGAGTATGAATCCACTATAAATAATAGTGGTTGGGAAGTGGTCCCAAGACTGACAAACAAATTAGTAGTGGGTTTGAGATGGATCTTCAAGGTTAAGCATGCAGTAGATGAAAGCATAGAGAAATATAAGGCTAGATTTGTGGGCAAAGGATTCTCTCAATTTGAGGGAATTGACTATGAGGAAACCTTTGCTCTCGTAGCAAGGTATTCATCCATTAGATCAAATCTTGCATTGGCTGCACAGATGAGGTAGAAGATCCACCAAATGGATGTAAAAACAACATTTATCATCGGGGTGATTGAGGAGAAGGTGTACATTGATAAACTAGAAGGTTTTGAGACATTTGATTAAGAGTCTCATGTTTGTAAACTCAAGTAAGTTTTGTACAGTCTCAAACAAGCACCATGTGCTTGGTACACCAAAATCGAAATCTATCTCAATGGTTTGGGCATCACCAAAAGTGAATTGGATGCGAACCTCTATCATGTTTTGGTAGAAGATAAATCAATTTTTATTATTTTACATGTTTATGATTTAATTTTAACTAGTGATGAGCAACTGATCAGATCTTGCAAGGACGACCTTGCAAGGGAATTTGAAATGAAGAACATGGGTCTCATGCACTATTTCCTTGGGTTGGAAAGATGGCAAGGCGATGGGAAATTGTTTGTGTCTCAAGGAAAGTATGAAAATGAGATATTGCAGATATTTTGCATGGAGATTTGTAAACCCATGGAGACACCTCTAGTGACCAACTGGAAGAAGGAGGATGCCACTTCAGGGGAAGAAGTGGATGCTACCATTTATCGGAAACTAGTGAGCTCATTGGTGTATCTTTTCAACACACGACCAAATATGTTCTATGAAGTCAACCATTTGATCCAAAATATGATTAACCTAACAAAATTATTTTGGAAGGTAATTGAGCATGTTTTATAGTACCTTAGAGGAAATACCTAATTTGGATTATGGTACAGAAGGACAAAGGGAGTGAATTTGTGTGGCTTCACATATGCATATTGGGCAGGGAGTCCATCTGACCGAAACAGTACATCAGGTGGAATTTTTTGTTTTAGGTCCACAACAGTTTCTTGGTACAACATGAAGAAAAGATCTATGGTGCTCAACTTAGCAGAACCAGAATACATGGTTGCAAGTCAAGCATCATGTGAGGTGATCTCAATGAGAAATATACTTGTGGGATTGTTTGGTCAGACGATGGATCCAATTGTGATCTATTGTGATACTTAGAGTTGCATCAAGCTCTCTGAGAATCTTGCATTTCATGATCAATCCAAGCATATAGATATTCATTATCACCATTTACGAGAATATGTGCAAAGGTTGATAATGTTGTTGTAATAAATTCTGACTGAGGAACAAGATGTTGACATCTTAACAAAGGATTTTTCAAGAGGGAAGTTTGAGTTTTAGAGGCGCACGATAGGAGGTGGTTGATACTCCCTTTCTTGATGAGAGGGAGTGTTGAAAAATGCAGCAAGAAAGTCTCAATTTGAATTTTCCTTGGTCAAATTGATAAAATTCTAATTTCCACATTAGCAGACAACTTGGATGCAATTAACGTGTGTGGCATGGCTCTTGTCACTTAGTTAGCTCAATAAATTCAATTTATAGGTCTTGGAGTTCAGTAAAGCATGTGTGGTTACTAATATGTAGAAATCAAGGTTAGTTATTTCAAGTTGTTTTCAGTTAAACTAGTTCTAACTGCTGGAAGAACTAGTGTAAGGTTAGTTATGCAGTGAGACAACAGTCTAACTTAGTGTTCATCTAGTTAATTGATCAATCAACCCAAAATAGTTGGTGCATGCAGAGAATTCTAGTTCCCCAGTTGTGGTGGAGATTCCAAGGCAAAATAACATCAGTTATAGACTAGTCTTGAGTATAGAGGTGTTGCATGAAGTTAGATGATCAACCTTGGGAATTGTAAAATCAATTAGAGGAAAATTCCTAAATAATAGGGTCCTAATTTCTCAGGATTCACACAAGGAAATAGGGGCTCAAGAAGAGGTGAAAATTGACTAAGTATGGTTCAAATCTTCACAGTGGGCAAAGAGATAGGTTATTCACTTGCAGGTTGAACTTAGATTGAGCTAACAATTGTAATACATCTTTATTCATCAGATTAATGAAAGAGGGAATAAGGAGTTTTTAGCAATTGCTTTCCCCTAGAAAAATATTGTGTGCATGTGTTTTATTTCTCATTTCATGTTTGTGATTGATGTTCTAAATTATGAATTGAATTCCGTAGAGTAGTAGAGTAGGATTGTGTCTTGTGATTTAGATTAAAATTTCATGAGCACTATGGTGCAGGTAAATTCTCAGTGTGGACACAAACAATTCCTCTAGCTTGAGAGAGCAATTCTAGCCACAAACAAACAATCTATGGAAAATATCCTTAAGCTAGAATCAAATAAGAGGTCCTACCTCTTAGAATGTTATTCCGCTTGGTGATGATCTTGCTTCCTCACTTCAACTACCTTTCATTTCCTTTGAATACCTGAAACAACAAAACAACAAAAACAACAAATGTGATAGCATAAAATATTGTATTCAGCCTACTTAACAGTTCAAGAACATTAAGCCATAAAGATGTAAGATAACACTTCATGTAGGAAAACAATCAATAATTGTATTTATATAAATTTGTAAAGATCTTACAACCAATGCCTTGACGTTGTTGATATCCTCCGACGTATCTGAGTTCCCACACTTCTGCTAGCATATCATGGATAGCCCCAACCATGGGAGTTTTAAGGCTTCTTCCCTTTAATCTCAAACCAAACCAAACACACTATTCTGCCTCAAACATACACTAGAAAGCTTCAAGCCCTATATGTCTTGTTGATCATTCGAATTCACTCAAAAACTAGTTTAGCTTGGGAAAAGAGAGGTTTATATAGCTTGGATGGAGGGGAGATGGTTCCACTCATCATGGGAGAGGGTCTTATCTCTTGGGTTTGTTCCAACCTAATAGGGGAAAGGAGCCCAAACTAACTTTCTTGGCTCCATCCAACCCAACCATTTACTAGACTTCCATTACGAAGCTTCTAGACTTGGAAGCTTTGACTTCATATTTAAAAAACTTGCCAAAAGAGGATTAGCATGAATAGAAAAGGGTTTAGTCACTTCGTAAATCACTAGTGCTAGTTTTAATCTTTGAAAATTGGTGGGAGGAGGAAACTAGTCAGTAGTGTTGGTCTTGTAAATTGGGGTAAAAGGAAGATTCTTGGGAAATGATGCAAAATGGAATTATTTTTCTCATCAAGAGGGACATATTGGGACTTTATTCATGATGGGAAAGCAAGTAGGGTTCACTATAGAGGCCCTCCAGGATCTTGGATAGGGAGTACAGGGACAGTGACAAAATGTTGTGTAACAGATGCCCCTTAAAGCATGAATATCAAACTAGAGTGAGGGGTGAAATGCTTTACAAGTGGATGCAAGGAAATGGAGTCTGTCATTGGAAACCTGAAAGCAAGCATAGATACATGTGCATCACTAAAAAATCTAACAAATGATACATTAATCGCGGTATGGACGCAACCATCCAGAGAATGATCATGTAAATGGATCCAAGGCATGGGTGCAGCCATCCAATAGAGAGGGTCATAATGAAACCAAGGTATGGTTGCAACCATCCAATAATAAGAAGGATCACATATAACAACTCATGGTATGGTCATAGCCATTGATTTTAAAGATACATGCATTTCAACATGATCATGTCACATTGCCTTACAACTTGGACTTGTGTAATCTGAAACTACGGTCTTGTGCACCAACACAACCCGATCAAAGTACAAATCCTAACATGTGAATGAATGTGTTGAAGTCGAACATTCTATAAAGTCACTTGATTACTGGTCAATGATGTGAACCATTAACAAGCGTGAGAGAACCCACCAATAGTGACAATGGCTCCCAAGGAACTAATAACACAGTTCACAGAATGCGAATAAAGGAACTGAAGTTGAACACCCGTGAAATCACCCAACCGAAAGCCAATGATGTGAACTTATCATCGAGTGTGAAGAACTTGCCATTAGGGCATGCAAGATCTAAGGTATTAGAAGGGAGTCTCTCGGCCAGCTTCCTGGATAATGAGTTGAAGTCAATAGGAAGTGACCGTGTCAAAGTAGGGCCATGATGTATCTCACATCATTAACACGAGACAAAGGGATGAAAATGATTTCAGATGATACAGAGAATCAAGAGTAAGTGTAACTACAGAAGAACTAACTCTTGAACATATTGGCAACATGACTCCAAAGTTTGGAATCTTTTAGATCCATAGGATCGGTGGTCATGATGACATGGCAGAGAGAAAATGGAAGAAAAAACCAAATGTCCCAACCCAGGAAGGTCAATGATGAAAATGAGTATATCCCAACCCGACACGAAGCAGAAAGTGTCATGTTCAAGAGTGAGTTTCTGACACAACTAATAGCATTTCCAATTTTACTGCAACATTTATAGCAGGTACCCCAATTATTTTTTATTGCAAGCTTGAAGGGGATAGTATATGATTCCACTGTAAGTTCATCCTTCGAATGAATCTGACCTAGTAAGTTTAATGAGCCCTAGGAAGGAGAAGCTCATGTTCGTTATGGTGATGAATCCAATTTCAATTAATGTTTTAACGAGGCCGACAAAGTTGTAACTCGGTATATTTTTCATGTTTAGAGAGTTTGTAAAAAACACGAAAAATAAAACTCCACATGGTCCCTTTTTATACATTTGTGTCTCTCGAGTCCAAAAAGGTAGAAAACGATACTTGAGAGAACTGCTTGACCATTTTAATCAAGGAGTACCTTTTTTGTAAATAGTTTATCCCATCTCAAAAAAGGGATAAACATATACTGGGTAAACAACTTTTTGCAACCTTTAACGAGTTCAAGACAACAAGAGCTAGATAATATTTTCATGTTTAAAGAGTCGAAAAAGAGCTTGAAAGTGGATCCCCCATTTTTGCTCTCTTTTATGAGTCAAAAAGGGAAAAATACTTGGCAATCTTTTCATTTGAGTTTTATGAATCGAGAAAAGAGCTTAAACGTGACTCTAGTACCATCATTAGCAATTTGTCACCTGTCGATGCACAAAAGGTAAATGCATTATCCAATTTCTGAGGCAAAATAGGTCAAAAATACATTTAAAACCCTAATATTTCATGAAAAATGAATAAAAAGAGGAAAAAATAATTATTTTTCACCATTTTACCATTTTACCTTGTGTGAAGAACTTTTCACCCAATTGTGCCCTAGTTTTGCGGGAGTAGATTGTGGGAGATCGAAGAGGCCATTCGACGACCCGTTAGTTGGAGGTAAGAGCCAAGACCTTTAGCTCCATTTTCATGCTTGTTTTACCTATTTTTAACCATGTTTTGGATTTCTTGAGGGGGTTTTAGCAAAAAAAATCATCCTCGGTCGAGGCAATTTCCAGGCATGGAATCGCGTCGATCGGGGGTTATGAACACTGTCAAATGCGCTATTGGCGCTACTATTTTTAAAACAGTCGTGTCAACACAACGAACATAAAATTTCCAAGTTTTTGCATATTTTCTTCGATTTAATTAAAATTTCTTGAACCAAGGATGATTATTGACTCGATTGTATGGTTTTTGCAGCGAAAACATCGCGAAAAAATGGTGGATTGGA
This sequence comes from Pinus taeda, assembly GCA_000404065.3. NCBI lineage: Eukaryota > Viridiplantae > Streptophyta > Pinopsida > Pinales > Pinaceae > Pinus > Pinus taeda. The sequence continues at coordinate 39,665 of APFE030952559.1, read as the reverse complement.
AGGAATGTGAGCATGAGGACATTGACACACAATCAATGGCAGACCCAAATTGCTTGAATGCTCTAAGGAACTGTGGGCTCCTCAAATTCTTCCTCACACCAGGTCTACGGGCTCAACCTAAATTGCTACGGTATCTGATCAGTCTTTGGGATGTCAATCGTGAAGTTTTTATGATCCGGGACTAAGAACTGGAGTTGGAAAATTCCAAAATTTATTTCATTACAGGATTGTACTAAAGAGGGGAGCTAGTCAATATGTATGGGTCAAGGCCTATTGGGGAAAGTGTGACCATGTTACTTGTAGAACACTACCCAGAAGCACTAAAATCAAAGAGCAGCAAGATAGAGATCATGATTGTTCAGGTTCTTGTGTTGAGAGTGCTATTGTTGACCATAAACAAGTGGTTGGGGCTCATGCACAGCATGAAACCAACAAGTCGAAGTTTCAGTATGCTATTGACTATACGGCACCGACTATCTTCAACTGGGGAGAAGCCATGAAGGTGAACATGAAGCGCCAGCTATATAAAGCCAAGGCGAGAAACCTAAAGCAATTATGCTATGGGTCCATTCTAGTGACCTTCTTTTTGGAGCGAGTGCCACTATTTCACTACCAGCTTGCTGAGGTGGAACCGCCATTGCCACGAGACCCACAGATGGTCCGTTGGAGTGCATTGATGCCTAGAATTACTGAGGGCCAACAGATGTCCTATAAGCTCACCTTCTTATCGTGGCTATGACGACAGCTGATCGCAGAAGAGAATTGGCCCTATAGTGGTGCTCACTTTCGTGGTGATCCAGATATGCCACTCCGAGAGGGAGAGGAATGAGAAAATGGAGGTAAAAATAAACAATTTTAACTTTTGATTTATTTTATTGCTTTTGAAATATATGTGTTCATGACATTTCGATTTATAAATGCAGATGTGGGAACAGAGCGTCCTGCCAGGATGTCCCCAATTGCTAGGCACATTGCTCAACAGTTTGATGTCGCTCCTTTTCAGGAAGGAAGTGATAATGAGGATTTGATCATGCAAAACCTCGAGGGATTGACCCACAATATCCCAGAGTATGCCCAGGTGGGTGACATCCCATGCTAGTATCAAAGGCACACAGTGGGGTATCATATTGGATTCACCAACTGCTAACTCGTGTAGTACGAGCAGTTACATGCTACCATGAGCACCATGCCGAGTAGTTCATAGCTCTAGCATTCAGCATTGTTTAGGCCTGCGAGCCACAAATGTATAAGGCCTGTGATCCATAGATGTATTTGAACACACATATTATTTTTTGGGGTTTTGATGTATGACAAACATTATTGAAATATATATATATCCTTGCTTACTATGGTACAAATGTTTTTTTTTTCACATGTTTCGCAAATGTCTATCCAACACATAATTAGCTAATGCATATGTTAATGTATTCATGTGCCTAGGAATATGATGATATGTAATGTACTCAAAATTTCTCTACAATAGGCGAATACATAGATACATTCTCAATATTTGAGGGTTTCTGACAGAATATTGTTTGTTCAGTTGAAGAACAAAAAGTTGTGAATCAAGGTTGACAACCAATTCCCGGATGTCAAGAGCGATAGCTTCTGACAACAATTCAATAAATATGCTATACTTAGCAATGTTATTAGTTATTTGACCTAGATAAATACCTTGAAGATCAATCAACCCACCATGGGGGTCATAAATGTCCCATTCCACGGATGATAGATTTTGGGTACTACGACAAGCACCATTGATGAAACCAATGTGAGGAGACACCGACAACTACAAAGCAGGTAGAAGCATAATAAGCAGGAAAGTTGTGATGGGACAAGCCCTGAACACCTATGGTTTAATTATTAAATGTTGATTGTATTTTGATAGCTGTGTGGTTGGTTGAATTAATGGCACGGTATTATGATTTAATTGTTTGTAGGACAAGTGTCCTGCTTTTGGGGCTCGCTCCTCCCGCCTCTTACTATGCCCATGAAACCCTAAGCTTGGTCATTTCATCGTTGTTTCACTCTGCTGCTCTGCATGGTGAGGTCTATGGCTCTGGTTCAGGTTGTTTCACAAGGGTTTCACTGTGCTAGTTCTGGGCATGAACTCTCATGAGGGTTTCCACCTTCATGCATTGGCGATGCCTCCCGTTCTGAGTGCAATGTTAGGGTTCTAGGTCTGGAACCCTTGGTCTCGGTCTCTGGTCTCAGTCTTGTTCGGCCTTGGTTATGATTTTGGTTATGGGTTTTTGTTGTTTTTTGGCTTCATTTATGATGTTGTTCTCACTGGCTTGCTCCTCTATTTGATTATATGCTTGGAATTTGTCATAGGTCATGGTTGCAGGGTGGCTCGGCTCTTGGCTCTCTTCCAACGTTCAACCAGAGGTGAGTTTTCTTTCTTTACTATTCATTTCTGCCTTGCTTTATTCTTTCACTAACTTTGTTTGCTCCTTGTGGGCAGTGAGCACTTTGCAGTCGTGACCTTGGATCGTGGCTTCCTCCCTTGTGCATTCAGGCTCAACTCCTACGGTAAGTCTCTCCGGAACCCTTACTTCTGTTTGCAATTCTTGTATTTTAGGTCTTGTTTTATTGGCTCTAATGGCCTGTTGGTTGGCCATGCAAGTATGTGGTTGGGCTCTCCATTCACTAGCCTTGTACCCTGACTCCTACGCTCTTATCGGGTAGGGCCGCTCCTTATTATTCCTATGTCTGTCTGTCCGAGGTGTTAGTTATTGATGGTGTTATATGGGTCTATAGTTGAGGGTTTAGCTTCGGCCTTGTTGTGTCTTGGCATTACTGTGGCTTCAACCTCACTGTATATTTATGCTTCCATCTATTTAAATTATGAATTGTAATGTTATGGTCCTATGTTGTCCTCGCAGTTATTTTTGGCATTGTTAACTCTGTTCTCATGGTTTGTTTGTAACTGGCAACTATATCTTGGACTGTTGATGTTCGATTTTGATATATATGTATATACCGTGATTTATGTTGACAATTAAATAGTATAAAGTAAATTATATGAGTTATGTTTGGTACCTATAACTATTCGTTCATTCCTTCAATAGTGATTTATTTGATTCGTCTGCAAGCTCACACCTTTGTTTGTTTGAATTTGTCCATGTAATATGTTTGCTCTTGTATTAGTTGTTCATTCCCTGTCTTCGTTATAAAATAAATCAATGGTATTTTATTAAATTAGAAAGAAAATATTCAGGCTATAGTATATGGATTCAGATTGTCAAAACAATTTCTCGCTTGTTTCTATTCAATGCTATGATGGTCAAAAGATTCCAGTAACTATTTCCTTCCTCTATTTTGTAAAGATTCATTGTACAGTTACTAAACTGTCAGCAGTTACATTTAGTTATTCTTTGACAACTGTTCCTTCTTAACTATAGTCTAAAAGTAAATTTTAAATAAAAATAAAAAGAACGTAAACAAAAACTAACAGTGGGTTGAGACAGTCGTTCCTAGAAATTTAAATGAAAATAAAAACTAACTGAAACTCAATCTGTTTGGGAAGACAACCTCTCTAGCCATGACCTCCCTAAGTTGGATGCTCCTACATCAGGCTACCGAGGTAGATGAAAATTCATGGCTCCGATCCATGAGCTCCTCGATAGAATACCCTGCATGTTGTATCTGTCCTGCGTCAAGCCACGAACTATCCTCAATAGGGTGGTTCTTCCACTTGATAAGGTACTGTAGGTACTCCTTTCTTCGAGTCTACCTGACCAACTGTGTATCGAGCATTCCTTCAATTTCAAGTGGCTGAGCTAAAGGCATTTGTCTCATCCACAAACTACTTTCTTCCTGGGTATCCTGCTTTGGTTACGCCGAGCTGTCCTCTTCCGGACTGGAAATGTATGGGAATAAATCTGCCACATTAAAGATGGGCGATATTCCTATACCTAGAGGCAATTGTAGCTCATAGGCATTTGTAGAAAACTTACGCAGAATTTTACAAGGTCCAATTTTTTTTAATTTCAACTTATTTTAGTCACCCTTAGGGAATCTTTCTTTGCATAGATGCGCTAGAACTTGATCCCCTACATTAAATTGTACCTCCTGTCATTTCAGATCTACTCTCTTTTTGTACCTTTGACTGTAGTCCTATAATTTTGACTTCACCTACTCATGTAGGTCATTAATTGCTCTTGCAAAATCTTCCCCATCAGCACTTCTTCTTTCTAACTGTCCCAAATCTTGTAACTCATGCACTCCTTGGGGATGCATTCCATACAAGATCTAGAAAGGACTATTTCATGTGCTTCAATTTTGTGAATCGTTGTAAGAAAATTCCACTTGGGCAAGTACATGAGCCCACATTCATGAATTTTTCCCAACTAGACTCCATATTAGGTTCCTTAAGCTTCTGTTCACCACCTTCTTCTACCCATTAGTCTATGGGTGGTAAGTGGAGCTAAAGTTTAACTTTGTATCCAGCTTTTTCCACAAGGTTCACTAGAAATGTCTTGTGAATTTCACATCCCTATAGGAAATAATGGACTTGGGTAAGCCGTGCAGTCTGACAACTTCAGTGAAAAACAAGTGTGCTACATGGGTAGCGCCACTGGTTTTCCTGCAAGGGATGAAGTGTGCCATCTTCAAGAACCAGTGCACCACCACCATGATGGAATCAAAATCCCATTGTGTTTTTGGTAGACCCAGGACAAAGTCCAGACTGACTGAATCCCATGGTTTGTTTGGAATAGGCAAGGGTGTATACAACCCCGTGTTCTGATTGTGCCCTTTCGCCAACTAACATATCTTACACCTAGTCACATATTGTTGCACATCTCTTCGCATCTTTGGCTAGTAATAGAAATGACTGAGTTGATCCAAGGTATTATCAATGCCGAAATGTCCAGCTAGTCCTCCACTATGTTTTTCCTTGATGATTTTCTCCCTCATCGAACATTTTGGAACACACAACTATCCTCCCTTGAATAGCAGCTCCTCCTATAAGTTATAGTCCAGCCATGGACCATTGTTCCTCAACAAAGGATTTTGGTAGGCCTCATAAGCCTCCTTGAAATCTGCATCTATTTGATACAAGTCCTTCAGGTGTTCAAAACCCAACACTTGTATCGTGCTTTCTTGCAAGAGTAAAACACTTCTGCTTAGTGCATATGTTACCTTGTTGGCTTGACCACTGATATGCTTCAACACGAATGTAAAACCCTGCAAGTATTCAACCCATTTTGCATGTCTATGATTCAATTTATGTTGCTACATAACATACTATAACGCAGAGTTATCTGGAAACAAGACAAACTCATTACCCAACAAATAATGTCTCCAATGCTTCAATGCTTGGATGATGGCATAAAACTCCTTGTTATAGGACATATACTTTTGCCTGCTTTCATTTAATTTTTCACTGAAATAAGTTGCGAGTTTGTCTTCCTGGTTGAGTACGGCTCCAATGGTTGTACCACTATCATCACAACAAACTTGGAAAAGTTTGTTAAAATCAAGCAACCTCAAAATTGGCCTTTTAGTGATCTTCTTCTTCAATATATGGAAGCTCTTCTCTACAGCTTCAGTCCAATGGAAAGGTTGACTTGCCTTTTTGATGGTATCCAACATGGGTGCATAGATTCCACTAAAATTATTTATAAATTTACTATAGAAACTTGCCAACCCGTGAAAACTTCGAACTTCAAACAGACTCTTAGGGGATGGCCAGCTAACTATAGGTGCACCTTTTTCTGGGTCCATTTTCAGCTCATTTTTTGCAATCACAAAACCCAAATAAACTAACTCCTTCTGAAAGAAAGAACATCTTTTTAAATTTATCAGCAACTTGTTTTGCTGCAACTTCTCCAGAACATATCTAATGTGTCGAAAATGTCCTTCCTTAGTCTTGTTGAAAATCAATATATCGTCAAGATACACAATCATGAATTTCCCAATGAACTCCTTCAACATCTCATTCATCAAGCGCATAAAATTACTAGGGGTATTACTCAACCCAAATGTAATCACCAACCATTCATACAGTCCTTCATTATTTTTGAAAGTTGTTTTCCATTCGTCCCCTTCTCTTATTCTAATCTGGTGGTATCCGCTCTGTAGATCTATCTTCAAAAAATATGCTGCTTTACTCAAGCAGTCCATCATGTCATCCATTCATGGAAATGGAAACCTATACCTAATAGAAATTTTATTTATTGCTCTTGAATCTGTACACATCCGCCACTCGCCTCCTTTCTTGGGAGCTAAAACTGTCGGAACTGCACAGGGACTTAAACTTTCCCGTATCAAGCCTTTGTCCAACAATTCATGTACCTGCTTCCTGATCTCTTAGTTGTCCTTAGGACTCATCTGGTAAGCATCTTTGTTTGGTAAACTAGCTCCAGGGATGAGATTTATGTGATGACTAATACTTCGCTTTGGTGTTAGCTTATCTAGTAAATATCCACCACAATGTCACTGAATTCCTGCAACAAATCCTGGATTTCTTCAGGTAAGTCAAAAATTTCAGCGTGCAACAACATTTCTCTCGGTCTCCTTACAACAGCATACTTTACCTCATCATCTTCAATTTGTTTTAGAAATTCTTTTCCACCCACCAACAACACTTTTGTCCCACTAGTTTCTGTTGTTTCTTCTTCCTTTATGGGTACTAGTGTATGCTTATTCCCATCCTTGACAAACTTGTAACACTTTTTCTTTCCGTCATGAACAACTTTTTGTTTATACTAACATGGTCTACCTAGCAGAATATGACACACATCCATGGACATGATGTCACAAATCACCTTCTCCCTATACTTGCCAATACAGAACTTCACCTCACACTGCTCATCAACTAGTAGTTGATGACCTTTCTGTAATCAAGACACCTTATAGGGAGTTGGGTGCTTCAACCTTTTCAAACCCAATTTCTCCACCATCTCTATTGAAACCAGATTATCAGTGCTTCCACTGTCTATAATCAGTTTGCAGCATTTTCCATGTGACTTGCACATAGTCTGGAAAAGTGCTTTTCTCTGGGTTTGTTTAGTTTTCTCCTTTGTCGGTTTCAACAATACCTTATTCAATACGAAGGCCTCCTGTTTCCAGTACATTCTCTACCTCTTGGGATGGTGCCTCTACTTCCTCTATTTGAGAAACATATGCTCCTCTTTGTCTAGCCTGTTCACCTTTAGGGCACTCAAAGGACATGTGCCACCACTTGTGGCACTTGTAACAATGATAGGCAGCCCCTCTTCCTCTACCATTACCCCTTCCTCTCTGGTATGGCCTTCCTCCCTTAGTGCTACCTTCCTTTTCTACTATCCCTTAGGTCTTTGAACTATTGCCCTCTTAACTATTGTTGGCAGTCCTTCCTCTGCCAAAGGATTGTCCTTTCCATCTGCCAGTTCCACGTCCTCTTCTGGCATTTTTCTTCCTTGCAATCTTTTCTTCTACCTGTAAGGCACTTTGGTATGCTTCCTCTATGCCTTTTGGAGAAGGAATACTTATCTCGTTTAATATCTCTAGCCTTAGGCCATTCACAAACCTTGTTGTCTTTTCTAGGGTGTCTTCAATGTAACCAACTCTTAGATTCACCCGATAAAATTCCTTGGTATATTCTTTCACCATCATGCCTCTCTACTTCAAATTCTGCACCTACCGATACAGAGCAATCTGGTAATATTTGGGCAAAAACTTACCCTTCATCTTGGTGACCATTCTGGTCCACTTTTTAATAGGTAACTTATTTGATCTTCTCCTTTCTACTTGGACGTTGTCCCACCATAAGGCCGCGTGTCCTTTTAACTTGGTGGCAGCGAATTTAACTTTCATATCTTTGCTGATCTCCTCACATTCAAAGTATTTGTCTAACTCACTAATCTAGTCCAACAACACTTCTATGGATAAACTACCATAATAGTTTGAAATCTTAGGCTTCAGCTTACTGCTAGCCAATAAAACTAACCTTAATAATCTGATTTCAAGTCCTTCCTCATCTGATCCATCTGTCGTAACTGCAGCTTCTTCATCACTGTCATCTCCTCCTTCAGTATCCCTTCTCCTACCTGCTTCTACTGCTGTCAAATGGGCATTTAGGATCCTAATCTCTTCCCTCAATCCTTAATCTACTACCCTTCGAATAGCTCTACCACGACCTCTTCTTCTGACTTCCATTTTGTAAAACAATTAACTCTAACCTGCTCTGATACCAAAATTTGATGGGACCGGTCTTGAACACCTACCATTTAATTATTAAATGTTGATTTTATTTTGATAGTTGTGTGGTTGGTTGACTTAATGGCGTGGTACTGTGGTTTAATTGTTTGGAGGACAAGTGTCTTGGTCTTGGGGCTCGCTCCTCCCGCCTCTTACTATGCCCACAAAACCCTAAGTTTGGTCATTTCATCATTGTTTCACTCTGCTACTCCGTGAGGTGAGGTCTCTGGTTTTGGTTCAGGTTGTTTCACAAGGATTTCACTTCACCGGTTGTAGACATGAACTCCTGTGAGGGTTTCCACCTGCATGTGTTGGCAATGCCTCACATTCTAAGTGTGATGTCAAGGTTCTAGGTCCAGAACCCCTGGTCTTGGTATCTGGTATTAGTCTTGTTCAGCCTTGGTTATGATTTTGGTTGTGGGATTTTGTTGTTTGTTGTCTCCGTTTATGTTGTTGTTCTCACTATGATTTCTCTGCTATTTGATTACCTGATTGGCATTTGTCATAGGTCATGGTTACAGGGTGGCTCAACTCTCGGCTCTCTTCCAGCATTCAACCAGAGGTGAGTTTTCTTTCTTTGCTATTTGTTTCTGCCTCGCTTTCTTCTATCACTAACTTTGTTTGCTCCTTGTTGGCAGTGAGCACTCTGTAGCTGTGACCTTAGACCATGGCTTCCTCCCTTGTGCGTTCGGACTTGGCTCCTACGGTAAGTCTTTCTGGAACCCTTACTTCTGTTTTTAATTCTTGTATTTTAGGTCTTGTTTTGCTGGCTCTAATGCCCTGTTGGTTGGCCATGCAGGTATGTGGTTGGGCTCTCCATTCATTGGCCTCGTACCCTAACTCATACGCTCTTATCAGGTAGAGTCGCTCCTTATTATTCCTCTTTCTGTCTGTCTGAGGTGTTAGTTGTTGATGGTTTTCTATGGGTATATAGTTGAGGGTTTGGCTTCGACCTTGGTGTGTCTTGGCCTTACTGTGGCTTCGACCTCACTATATATTTATTCTTCCAGCTATTTAACTTATGAATTGTAATGTTATGGTCCTATGGTGACCTTGCAGTTATTTTTGGCATTGTTAACTTTGTTCTCGTGGTTTTTTTGTAACTGGCAATTGTATCTTGGACTGTTGATGTTCGATTTTGATATATATCTATATACAATGATTTTTGTTGACAATTAAATAGTATAAAGGAACTTATATGAGTTCTATTTGGTACTTGTAACTATTCGTTCATTCCTTCGATAGTGATTTATTTGATTCTTCTGCAAGATCACACCATTGTTTGTCTGAATTTGTTTGTGTACTCTGTTTGCTGTTGTATTAGTTGTTCGTTCCCTGTCTTTTTTATAAAATAAACCAATGGTCTTTTATTAAATTAGAAAGAAAATATTCAGGCTATAGTATATGGATTCAGATTGTCAAAACAATTTCTCGCTTGTTTCTATTCAATGCTATGATGGTCAAAGGATTCCAGTAACTGTTTCCTTCCTCTGTTTTGTAAAGATTCACTGTGCAGTTATTAAACTGTGAGTATTTACATTTAGTTATTCTTTGACAACTATTCTTTCTTAACTGTAGTCTAAAAGTAAATTTTAAATAAAAATAAAAAGAACGTAAACAAAAACTAATTGTGGGCTGAGACATTCATTCCCAGATATTTAAATGAAAATAAAAACTAATTGAAACTCAATCTGTTTGCGAAGACAAACTCTCCAGACATGACCTCCCAGAGCTAGATGCTCCTACATCAAGTTGCTTGCAAAACAACACTGCACAAAAATGAATAACACACTATTGTACAAAAGTATCCATTAAAGATGACCTAGGCATAGTACGTTTCGAGATAAAGCCCATTACAGGGCTTGTCTAAGGGATTGTCCTCATAGTCAATAAGCTCATAGGCCCCTTTCTATAACACATGTTTAATAATGTAGGGCCCATGCCACATGGGTTTGAACTTTCCTGCCCCCAATTTATCATTAGCCTGATCATACAGAAGAACCAAATCGCCCTCAGAAAAACCTCGAGGAGAGACAGAGTGATCAAATTTGGACTTGACCCACTTTTTATGTGCTTCGATGACCAAAGAAGCAAGACAGTAAGTCTCATCTAATCGTTTTGGATATAAGAGGCATTCTTCCTGAGGTGAGGTCTCAGGGAGAAGTTCGACAGCCAACTCGAGGGATGAAATTTCACACTCAATCGGTAAAGTTGCTTCCATACTGTAGACTACCTAGAATGGGGTGAATCTAGTTGCATCCTTGGTCAAGGTTCAGTAAGCCCACAGAACTAAAAAGAGCATGAGATACCAATTTGACTTGTGCATCCCAATGGTGAGTTGAAGCATCATAACCAAAACTTCGTTCATAGCTTCAACTTGGCCATTGGCCTGAGGGTAATATGGGGTTGAGCCATCGTGGCATAAATCCAATGTATAAGTCAGCTTAGCCATCATGTAATCTCAAAAATGGGAGCCATGGTTGGTGACAATGGCTTCAGACACTCCAAACCTAGAAATAATGTGATCGAATAGAAATTTAGTTGTCGTTTTACATCCGCAGAGTATGTAGGCATCGCTTCGGTCCATTTGGTGAAATAATCCATAGCAATGATAATATACCCAAGTCCCCCAGTTGAACGAGGATTATAGTTCATATAGTCGATGCCCCATTTGGAAAAAGGACCAACAGTAATAATGGGGTGTAGGTGAGTGGGTGGAGTGTGCATTTTTCACTGATAAATTTGGCATTCATGGCACTTGTGAATAGAAAGGATGAAATTCTTGAAGATGGAGGGCCAAAAATAACCATCCCGAAGGAGCAGTAGCATATCTATATAGGTGATCACCACATGCACTAGAATGGCAGTCATTCAAGACTCTCTCCACCTCCTCGAGAGTGAGACAATGGCAAAGAATTGAATCAACAACGATGTGGTATAAAGTATCTCCAATGATACGGTAAGGTTTGGATTGATGTCAGATGCATTGGCTATCATCCTTGGTCAACGCATACTAGAAAGTGGATGTCTGGATATACATGATGATATTACTGTACCAGGGGTCAAGAGAGCTAATTAAGAAAAGAGTCTCATCTAGGAGCTCCTCATCGGCACCAGTAGGAAGAGAAGCAGAGGGAAGGGAGCAAATCAACTCAACACAGACCCGTGATTTCTTATATTTTGTAGTAGTGAGCACCAAATCGAATCCTTGGAGGATGAAAATCCACTTGGAATACTTTCCCCCCAACAACTTACGAGTCAGGATGTAGGTCATGTGGTTGCATTCAAAAATCACAATGGTAGTGTGAAGGAGAATGTAATGTCGAAAGCATTGAACAACCTATACGACAACCAAAGCCAACTTCTTGAAATGAGCATAATGTGTCTCAGTGTTTAGGAGGTTGTAACTGAGGTAATAAATAACATGTTCATTGCCTTCATCATCGTCCTGTACTAGCACCATAGAGATGGTACTAGAGGTTGCAGCTAGATAAAGGAAGTAATCGTGATGATATTTCGAGGGGTGCAACAAACGGGAATTGATGAGGACAACTTTTAGGTCATCAAAAGACTTTTGGGAAACCTCATGTGAAACAAATGGGGTTCCTTGCTTGAGAAATCGGGTGAACCCTGAAGCTAGCTCGGGCTAGTTCAGTACGAAACGATGGAGGAAATTTTATTTTCCCTGTAGACTCTGCAGTTGATGCAATGAAGATGGAGGGGATAAATTAACTATAGCCTCGACTTTAAGAGGATCAAGGTGAATGCCTTCTTTCAAAATGATAAAGTTGAGGATTCATCCAGATTCGACACAGAAGGCACATTTATGCGGATTCAGCCAAATGTTGTAGTGTTTGGAACGAAGAAAAATTTTCCAGAGATGATCAGGGTGATCATGGTGTTTACGAGAATGAGCTGGGAGATCATCCAAGTAAGATTGAACGATGTTTCAAATTTCGTGGAATGCATAAGATATTTCTCTCTGAAATGTAGCCCCAACATTCTTAAGGCCAAAAGGGAGCTTTTTATATGTGAAGGTCCCCCACAAACAAATAAAGGTTGTCTTATCTTGTTCAGCCAGTGCAATGTTTATCTGGTTGTAACCAGAAAAACCTTTAATAAAGGAAAATAATTCCTTCCCGCAAATTCATCAATGATCTGGTCGATGAAGGGAGTGGGGTAATTATCCTTAGGATAGGCATGATTAAGACCATGATAATCGATGGAAATGCGAATAGTGCCTTATTTATTTGTCACCGATACAATATTTGACACCCAATCTATAAGAGGGATTGGATAAATAAGTCCATCTTTCAGAAGTTTTTCAACTTCACCCTTAATGGCGGCCACTTTTCTAGGGTGCACTAGACAAAGCCAATGTTGAACAGGCTTCGCATGAGGGTAAGTTGAAATCTCGGGGATGACTATACCTGGGTCAATGTCGAGCATTTATTCATATGAACACGCAAAAACATCCCAGAACTATTGGAACATAGAGTATAGAGTTTGATCTCTTCTGAAGAACAAGTTACCTCAATATGGACATTTTCAACGACACCAGGCTTGACATAAATATCAATGGGAATTGTTTGGGTAATGCTACCCATGTTCCCTTCTAACCAAACTTCGTGTGTCATGATTGGTGTCTAAAGTGGTAGGGTCGAGAACTGAGAAGAGAACTTCTTGAGACAAGTAGACATGACCGTCGAGCCAGGCAAGAATGAGGAATGATGATGAGTGTCGTTCCAAGGTACTTCCTCTAGAGACATTACTTCCATGATACTCTCGTCAGATATAAAAGTCTCGGCTAAGGGATCAGGGAATTTTGAAGAAACAAGCCACGGGGATTGAGAATATGCATTGAGAGATGTTCTCGAAATAGGATGATCAGACGATACCAAAGGCAAAGCGGAAACAATTTCCACATAATTAATTTTGGTAGGGCTTAACATAATAACCTTTCCCCATGTATCAACAAGATCCTATGAGGGAATTACCCAAGGATTAGACTTGATCGAAATCATGTTGATAGAGGAAACATGAGGAGGTGGGTATGGAAAAATACCCATTAAGGAAAGATCTTTAAAGAGCTCTACCCCCACACTCTCATAAGAAGCACCAGTGTGCTTAACATATGGAACATTGCCATCCAAGGAGGAAGAGGCAAAAAAGGACAGTTGGTCGACTATGACTATCTTCCCTTGATGAGGAAAATGAATCACATGGAAAAGGGAGGAGGCTACATCATGCATGGCATGGGTCCAACTCCGTCTAAGTAGAAGACTATATTTGATATTAGTGTCAACGATCTCTACTTTGATGTGTATTGTCTTGACCTCCAAAGTAATGGCAAAGTAATGGCAAGGTTGGGAAGGACATTGAATACTCGCGAATCGCATCCGTCAAAAGCTTCCAAAGTGTTAAGGGAGAGGTTCAGAGTAGGAGAACCAATTTCCTTCCAACAAGTGATAGACATGATGCAGGTAGAAGCACCTTCATCGATGATGGTCCTATGAATGGTTTTCTCATTTATGATCACCTGAATGAGAAAGGAGATCTGATGAGGTAAACATGGAACGTGTTTTTCCAGGTCAAAACAAATGAGATTAGAGTCAGCTGGACTAATACCCCTAATAACTGACAATAAAGACTTATGCTAAGAAGGACATCTTTGAAGGACCTCGAAATCATACATAGTTGATGGCACTTGAGCCAAATATTTAACAATGTTATAATGTTAAGCAGCTCGAACATTGGGATTATACAAGGACTTTCGTAGCACACCTCGAGAAGGTGGTTGAATGGCAGAATCAGGATTAGGTCGCTCTATATGGAGAGGACTAGAATTGGATGGGGAAGAAGAAGAAAGGGTACCTTCTTTCCCTTTCCCTATTGTCGGGGTAGGAGTTCGATAATATTTTGACCTGGTAGTGACGTTAATCGATGTATTCATCATGAACACTTGTGAACCTATGGAAGCGAATGATTGAGGCTAGTCTACGATTTCGGTATGTTGGGACAAAAAGGGCTCTTTTAGGAAATCTGGGATCCCTTTGATAAAATGACTAACTTTGGATCACCTGGGACAATCCTTAGTATAGCGATCCTCCTCATAGATGAGGCATGGATATTTGGGTTTCCATTGGGAAGCATCACCAGCAGACGACTTAGGAGGGCCCTGTTTTGGGGCATCACCAGCAGACAACTTAGGAGGGCCCTGTTTTGGGGCATCAGCTTACCCTTGCCTTTACCTTTCTTCTTACCTTTAGAGGATTTATCTGTTGTGGTAGACTGGATAGCGTGAACCTCTGAGGGTTTAAGAAGGCCTAATGAATTGCGATAGAAATCATTGGATGTAGTGTTGGATATAGACTTTTGCTTGGAAGAAGATTTTGTAGGGGTCTGAGTCACTGAACCAATTACTTGATCAACAGGAGTTGCAACCAAAGACTTAGATGTTGTCAAATCAGATGATGGTCTGGGCGCATTGGGTAACACATCATATAATGTGCCAGATTTTGAATAGACGAGGTCTAGATATTAGGCATGCGCGATGGCTTTTTCCTCAGCGACACATCCACCCATAGCAATGTCCTCAACAATTTTGTTGATGAATGATTTAGTGAACCACTCGGTCAACAACTGATCAGCAATCTAAAACTTAATTAGGCGACGCCTAAGTATCCATTCATGGATATGATTGGAGATGTGGGTCACAATGTCTTGCTTGAGCGACGTTAGTAGATGGGTGCCAATTTCATAGCGAACCAGCAGTTGGAAATGTGTGAGAAAGGCCATGGTGAGAGTATTAAAGTCATGATAGGTATTTCGAGGTAGCTCGATATACCACTTGGCTGCAGCACCTATAAGAGTTCATTGGAAAAGTCAAAGATGAATGAAATCGTCAACGTAGGAATCCAAGGAACACCAGAGGTGATATGTCATCACGTGGGCTTGTGGATCCTCTTTCGCTTTTCCTTCAAACTTCGGACAATCACTCGGGATCTAGGATGGAACTAGAGGCCATTATGGAAAATGAAGAATCGGGTCATTCATGAGTCTATACACATCTAGAAATTTCAGTGTAGCCAAGAACATAAATTGGGTATTGAAAGGAATTTGAGGTCGATAGCGGGACCCAACTGGTGGGACCAATCCTTGCTGGTAAGTATTCTTCCCCACAGTGGAGTATTTTTTCCATATGGCATTTGAAATTTCCCCCACTGTAAGTTAACTTACCCATAGGGAGGATTCTGACCTTGAAAGCCTTGAAACTATCCAGCCATAGGTTGTTGATAAACAACATACGAGTTAAAAGGCTGTTGAGCCTGCTGACCTTGGACATATGGATTTTGCACCTAATGTCCCTGACCATAAGGGTTTTCGACCTATTGCCCTTGGACAAAGTGGTTTTGGAATTTCTTCCCTTATACATAATTATTTTGTAGTCGCTTCCCTTAGTCATAAGGATTTTGGACCTACTACCCTTGGACAAAAGGATGTTGAACCAGTTTCCCTTGGACATAAGGATTTTTCACCTGTTGCTTCAGGACTTGACCCTGACTTGGCCCTTGCAAAGGTTGACCTTGTTGATATGAGTATAAGGGTTGTTGCTTCCTGGGTTGACCTTGTTGTTGCAAGGGCTGACCTTATGGCTGTAAAGGTTGTCCTACGGCTGCACAGGTTGACCTTATGAAGGCATAGGCTAGGAGGATTACAGCACATGCTACACTTGCGATTGTGCTTCATGGATGGCCCTTGCTGCAAAAAAGGTTGCCCTTGATACTACAGAAGTTGTCCTTGTTGCTACAAGGGTACTTGAACAATTCCTTGAATGACCCCCTAAAAGTTCCCGAACTGTATCTGGCCATATCCACCAGGTGTGGCAGACGAACCAGGCTGGACATAAGGTACATGCTGAGGGATGTAGGGAAGATTAACCATCGCTTGTGAAACATATGGAACATAAGGAGGTTGGTATAAAATTGATCCATATTAGGCTATTGGTACTGGATATTACTTGACCCAGATGACCAGTAGGGTTTAGTTGTTGGTACTAGACATTACTCGATCCAACATGACCAACAGGGTTTAGAATGGCACTCGAAGAATGCTGGTTCATTCCAACCATATGAGCTTGTGAGCCACTCACATTATTTGTACCATACATCATAGAAACATTCGAACTTTCCCCCTAGGCGGTGGCACAACCTATCCACTTACTGGAGGGATCGAAGAACTAACAGAGACATAACTTGAGATCATTGTTTGAACCAAATGGGTTACTTGGGCCGACGAAACAAGAGGATTCAAAACAGTGGGTTACACTGGGATTGAAGTAACTGCAGAATTCACCATTGGTTGGGAGGTCAGGTTCTGAATGAACGGATTTGAGGTAGGCATAGCACCAGATGCCCAGATAGGGTCATGATATAGCGATGAGGCAGTAGGCATACATGAAACCAACTAAG
Organism: Pinus taeda; assembly: GCA_000404065.3. Taxonomy (NCBI): domain Eukaryota; kingdom Viridiplantae; phylum Streptophyta; class Pinopsida; order Pinales; family Pinaceae; genus Pinus; species Pinus taeda. Next base: position 23,007 of record APFE030952559.1, on the reverse strand, counting down.
ATAAAGTCATGTAATTACATGGTAACTCAGGATGAACACTGGTCGAAATGCTTCCCATGTAAGGGAAACCTTCAAGAGGGAAATGATATTCCTTCTCCTCGACTGTGCATGGAGTGGAAACCTCCAAATGACCCAGAGAGGAGACTAGGATTTCGCCTTTTCATTCCATGGGTAAAAACAAGCGATAATGGACTATCGAAGATGTTTGAGGGGATAATTCCAAAGGAATACATGGCTGATCGTATGGATTGTACAGACGATGTGGTAATATCACAACAAGATCGAACAAAGGATTTGAAGGATAAACAACCAGTCCAAACTAACATTTAGAAGTTAGCGAACTCTCAAGAGTCTGAATAGGATTATTCGGAGATTCTAGGCCAATGTCGGAAAGTGACCCACTATCTAAGGGAGGGGGAAGGATAAGATGACAAAGGTTGAATGCTCAAAACAATTCCAATTTCAACACCTTGGTCCTCAAGCGACTATAGCAATTCAGGAAAAGGCTCCTCAAATGATCTTTCAAGCAGAGGAGAGGAAGAGGAATTAGGTGAACCTGATGGTTTAGCCATGATGTTTTTGTCTCAATTAACCAGAAGAGAGATTGATTCCAACGCTTTAAAATGTACTTAAAGGTATACTCACAATGTGGTATAGAAAAATACTAACATGAATGTTATATGATCATGGGCAACAATTTTTTAATATGAAAAAATAAACTGGTGCTCTTTCATGTTTTAAGAGTCAAGAAAGAAGCAAAGGTGACTCTATCCCTTTTGGTTTGAAACGAGCTCGAAAGGACAAGCGCTCGAGTGATCTTTTATATTTAGGGAATCAAAAAGATCAAAATGACTACTCAGGATGATCTAGGCAAAAAGGATTACCAGGTAACTGTGAACTACATAATACCTCTCGATGAACTAAGAAGTATGAGCAGGAAATCTCCTCGAATGTTGTGTTTGGTGTATCACATTTACAAGGTAGAAGACTCGACTTCCTATGGATAAATGATTGCAACCTAGTGGGGTCTCCCTTTATATACACAATGGTACAGGGAGCATAGGTCTATACTAGTGTTGTCTAGTGCCGAAGCGAATCACAGCTGCTAGGTTTAAAGATGTCATAACACATCTCTATCCTAGACCTTCTAAATGTGATTGTTAGGTTTCAAATGCACCTTAGGTTAATTGAATACATTTTAGAGTTTATCTTGAAATTATGTCTCGGTTTCAAGCCTTATTGATGCGAATTGAAAAACTCCTATATGTAGCTAAATGAGACAAGACCTTTTCAATTTCATGAATTGTTTACACTAATGAGAGTAGAAAACACACTCAATGCAACAAACAATCAATTCAAAGCAAAATGATCCTTTCACTATTTCTCTTTCTGAAAACAAAATGATGAAAAACTCTTTCCAATTCCTATCTTTCCTATCAAATACACTTCAAGTAGTCCTTTCACTAGTAAAGAGAATTCATTTCCTTTCCAATGCAAATGATGATGCAACTCTAGTCTTCAATGATGCTAACTAATGTAACATATTGATTCAGCAAACTATAATTATGTATTTTTCAATGAAATGAGAAAACGAATCTTTCACAAACACTTCAATGAAAAATTTTCAAATCAATCAACCTCAAGCAAATTCAAGGCACAAAAGATAATTCTTTTCAAACAAATGATTCAAAGACTCAACCAAAAACAAGATGAGCAATGTGATCTATGCCCAAAAAGAGACACTCAATCAACAAACGAAACTTTTCAAACTTGTTAAATGGAAATAAAAGCAACAAAAGGAATAACAAACAAAATTCAAGGAGCAACTTAACTATCGACTTGACTTACTGAGCACACAAACAGGTGAATGGATGATGACCTAGATTCCCTAGGGTTACAAACCATCCAATAACTCAAGAAACTAAGTGAAGAAAAGGCAAACCAAACAAGCATGTAAACCAAGCTAATAGGACTTTCCAGTCAGGGAGAACATAGTCAAAACAAGCTAAGAAATAGAAACCTAAAGGGCAAGACACATTGGTTATGATCTAGGGGAAACCTTGATCTTAACCTACAGAAATCGACACAACTACCTAAGTGAAAACAAGCACCAGAAGGGGGTTAGTGTGACTGTTTTTGAGAAACTAACGCTGATTGGCGTGACTATCAGAAAAATAAATGCGTTGACCGAAGATTCAAGGAAAAAAATAAAAAATTTTCAAAGGCTAAACCCAGACTTTCCACTATAATTTTCAGGCTCAGAGCTATGAACTAGGCAAAGCAAAGAACTCTAAAGGAAAATGGTGATACTAGAAAAGTTCACACAAAACCATAAAATGACAATCAATCAAACAGAAGGATTGTCTCCCCAGTGGAGTTGCCAATTTGTGGTGCAGGTAAATTCTAAGTGCAGACACAAACAATTCCTCTATCCCAAGAGAGAGGGTCTAGCCACAAGCAAAAAATCTATGGAAAACCTCCTTAATCTAGAACCAAATAAGAGGGCCTACCTCTTAGAACGTTATTCCGCTTGGTGATGATCCAGCTTCCTCACTCCAGCTACCTTTCGTTTCCTTCAAATACCTAAAACAAGCAAACAACAACAACAAGAAACATGATAGCATACAATATTGTATTCAGCCTACTTAACACGTCAAGGAACATTAAGCCATAAATATGTAAGATAACACTTCATGTAGGAAATCAATCAACACTTGTATTCATATAAATTCAGAAAGAGATTACAACCAATGCCTTGACGTTGTTGGTCTCCTCCGACGTATATGGGTTCCCACACTTCTGCTAGCATCTCATGGATAGCCCCAACAATGGGAATTTTAAAGCTTCGTCCCTTTAGTCTCAAACCAAACCAAACACACTATTATCCCTCAAACATACACTAGAAACCTTCAAGCTATAGATGTCTTGTTGATCATTCAAACTCGCTCCAAAACTGTTTTAGCTTGGGAAAAGAGAGGTTTATATAGCTTGGATGGAGGGGAGATGGTTCCACTCATCATGGGAGAGGGTATTATCTCTTGGGTTTGTTCCATCTTGTTAACACTTAGGTTGTTCCCTACTTCCTAAAGGGAATATGGCCGAGGTAACCACTGACCAATCATTTAGCTACAGGTCCTAGCCTACCTGTAGCCAGAGAGGGCTCTCTCTTTATAATTTAGCTTTGTTGGTGGATAATTTTAGGCTAGTTATGGTGTGCTGTTTTGTTTGAGTTTGGTGGGTTGGTGAATTCAAACAGAGCTGAGGTATAGATTATAGAACAGTTTGGTCCATTGGGCAATGGAGTTCAAGTAGTGTGTTGCTGAAGCATGTTTATGAAGACAGAGTATTGTTGTAAAGCCAGATAGGCATCTGTGGAACAATTTATCAAATTTTGTAATGAAGTTATGGAACTAGTGAGTGAAAGGCAATTAAGAATCTTTCACTATGCTAACAAAGGAAAAATGAAAGTATTGCTTAAGAGCAGTTAAGAATTATTAAACAATATTCACAGTGATAGAATTAGTTTAGACATGAGCAATTAAGAATTCATATCCATGGCTAATCCAGAAGAAAACATATTAAGAAATAGAGATTGAGCATAGGGTGTATTCAAACAAATCCTAAGCTATTCTTTTTCTCTACTTTCTATGATCATGAACATATATGAATTTTGGTATACACAGGAAAACAAGAACACAGTTCGGAATTACTTATTGTTCCAGCAAATGACACAGGAATTCTGCAACACAACAGAGCCATTCATTTCCACCTTCAGACAACATAAGAACCAGGAACTCCACCAGCAATTTGTATTAGCTCAAAGTCTCAGATATACAATACAACTCTTCTGAAAGAGTTTCACTACAACCGACCCTCAATACGTTCTTTGAGGGGATATATATACAAAAATGGGATACAAAATATCTCAATAGTGAGTTATTGTGCAATAAATTGCACCACCAACTCTCTTACAAAAAGTAAATGAAGGAAATAACTATAGCATTTAATGTTGAGATGGAAGCTATCTTTCTGTCAGAAAACTTTTGACTTTATGGCTCAGGAAAGTTGGTTGTAGCTATGCCTTTAATTCTGCGTTAGTTGAGCCTGCTGTCTGGGTGCTTTGGTGAGTCACTGTACGGATGCTTCCTGTGATACCTGCGTGTTGATCTATCTGCTGACCTATACTGTGACTGAGATATGATTTTTCACAAAAAGGAATAATTTAGTGGCATCACCTAGGCAGAATTTCCAGCATTTCCTGCCACCAATCAGCTGGAGGGAGCTGATGTCTTATTATTTTTACCTGTGCTTCATCTGCTTCTGTGTATCTGTAAAAGTTTGGAGGTACCTCAAACAGATGATTTATCTCATGCTCAATGAAAAATAGATTTTCTAATTTGTCATACAGAGACTGCCCAGAGGGAGGCCCTGCTTCTTCTGTGGAGCTGCTGGATGTTGTTATTTGATTTTCAACATAATTGTTGATCCTTGTGATATACTGATTATATGACAGCAGTTGTCTTGTGCCAGTCACTAGGCTTGGCAGTCCTTTATCCTATAACACTGTCATTTTTTCCCTGAATTCATCAATTTCTGCCTTCATTTCCTGACATTTTCTTTCTAGAGTTTGAGTGAAGTTTCTCAAAGTTAGCACTTTCTTAGCTGTCAGGATGGTGTCTGTTTTGCTGTTTATCTCTAGAGCTGCCAATTCCTCCCTAGTGTGGTTATTGAGGAAATGTATCATTTTATTTGCTTGCTCAGGCACGATTCCTAGTGCTGTTCTGGCTCTTTATATTTCAACATGAGCCATGCCTATTAGTTCAACCTGCTCATGTATTGCCTGGATTGACCTCCATTGGTCATGTATTGATTGGCCAATTTTGGCCCAAATAATCTTCTTGATTTCTGCTAAGGTCTTGCTTAGAAGCAATTCCTTTTCCAAAGTTTTACTTTGGCCTCCAAGGCCTTTATTTCTCTTTGTTTTTCTACCACTGTCATCTTGGACTTGTCATAGCTAGCCTCTAGCTTGGCCAGTCTATCCTTGGCTTCATTTATTTCTATCACTTGAGTTTCAAGCTCTTTGACAGCCTTCATCAAGTCCTCCATACTCATGTTGGATTCTGCTGCTGCTGTTGCTTCTGCTGTTGCTCTTGTTGCTGATGTAGTTGTGGTTGGTGTTGGAATGGCAGGAGGGGTTGCTGCCGCTTGTGAAGGAGGGGCAGGGCCAAGAGTTGTAGAAGTTTGAGGGGGCTGGGAGGCAGATTCTCCCTGTCTTCCTTTCCATGCTTTCTCCAATTCTCCTTCCATCTTTAGTATCCTTTGATTCATCTTCATGAGTAAGTCCATGGTGTCATCAAGCTGTTTTTCTCTTGCTAGCTCTACAGTGTCAGGGTGAATGGTTGGAGGCAATTTTTCCTGCTTCCTGAGTGCAGCAATATCATCCTCTTTCTTTTTCATAAGGGCCCTAACACCCTTTGGATCTTTTGGATCATGTCCTAGATCAATGATAAAGTCTTCCACTGTCTTTATTCTGTTGTCCTTGGCCTGGGAAGACATCCTTTCCAAATCCAACTGTGTATTAGTATTTTTTAGTGATTCTTTTAACTGATGGGCCAGCATGGCCTTGTCTTCCAGTGTGGCATACACCATTTCCCCATTCTATTTGTGCAGCTCTATCTGATCCATGGGGTGTATGTCTTTAGAAAAGTTCTCCAAGTTTGTTTTTAAGTAATCTGCAGAGGTTTTGGGATGTGGAACCTTAGGCTTTAAATGAGTAAAAATCATTTTGTCCTCCTTAATATCATAGGCAGCCATCAATCTTTGTTTTTTGGAGGGAGTTGCCTTCAAGAATTGATCATAGAGTTGCACTCTCAACAATTCATTTTATGCCTTGATCTCCATGAAACCTCCTTTGATCCCAGCTAGTTTCTTGCCCTGCTGCCTTGAGGAGGATACCTCTGTGCCTTGCTGCATGGCTTGTTCTAGCTGAAATGAGCTAGTGGCAGTCTGCTGGCTGGATTGCCTTTCTCTCTCTTGGCTTTCTGCCCTTTCCTCACTGATGTCTTCTTCCTCTGTTTCAGGGTCAATTCTTGGCCTCTTGGCCTCTGGTTGCTGTGTTGACCTACTTGGAGGTGTGACCTCCTCTCTATCTCACTTTTTTCCTCTCTCTTCATTGAGAGGTGTTTGTAAAACTGGGATTTCGGGTGGTCCAGTTTGCTATAAAGGGGCTTGCCCTTGAGTTTGATCCTTTGAGGTGCTTCGTTGCCCTGCCTCGGTCTCTTGCTGTTCATCCATTATTTCTTTGCCTTTTGTTGTAGTGGTTGTTGTAGATGCTTGCTGGGTAGTCTGTGCAGCTGGAGCAGTGGATGTGCCTTCTCCTACTTGGATTGGTTGCTTGAACAGGACCTGTTGACAAGAATCCAAGTCAAGAGTTTTCTCTAAATCTTTCACAGTATGCTCCATTTTCTCTTCCTGAGTAAATTCTTCTACTATTGATTCAGGTACCCATTCATCTTGGTTGGCAAAGTGTTCAATTTGTGGATATGGGCAATGTTTATAGGCTAGCAGCCTATACTTGACTCTCCTAGCACTGATAAATCCTTCAGGGTCATAAGGGACCCACCAGAAGCTTCTTTTAAGTTTGAGTTGTTTCCCCAATATTTGATTAGCTTCTTTCCAACCATCTTTCTTATTCATGATGAATGGGCCTAGGTGGTCTCTGAACTTTAGATTAGCTTTCTTCTTGGCATTGTGGAAGTGTGTGAGGTCAGAATTGATGAGTTGCCTATAGTATTCCAAGGCAAACAACCTCATAGGCACATACCTTGGGAGCCTATAGGGACAGAGCTCACAACCATAGATTCCGATAACTATGTGATTTTGGTATAAATACCAATCACCTATTTTGTAGTTCCTGGGCAGCTGTAAGATTTTCTGCATATCTTTGGACAATCTGGTAGGAGGAGTCCTCTTTAAGAGGCATGTGATTGGATAAACAAATTGGTCAATAAATTCAAAGTATGAATAGGGAGAATTCTGAACTTGGTGGAAGACTGAAGACCAGAAGATGACAGACCTCCTCTCACCCTGTGAGTCTAGCTTCTTGATAGGGCACTGGAAGCAATATGTCTGATAATACATGAACAGGTGATAGATGTATGATGAATATTTAAATATTGCTTCCCTTTTCAGCCTTGACAGTTGGTCATGTATCTTGTTGGAAATATACTTGGCATAATTGTATTTTACAGCAGGGGGCTTCCCAAGGCTATATGCAGATAGCATGACCAACACAGTTTCATCAACATGCTCATTTGTGGTGAATCCCAGCACAAAGGTTAACATGTCCACCAGCATCTTGCCTACCTCATTGAAATTTGTATATGAAAAAGGAGGTGGCCCAGAAGGTTGGCAGTCTGCCTTCATGAAAGTTTTGGCCACTGCAGCAATGTCTGTGCTAGAGAGCTTGGAGCCCTCATCTAGCAAGTACTTAATAGAAAAAGGGTATAGCAGTTGGGTTTGCTTGTAGTTCAGCATTTGATTGATGGATTCTAGTGTTATGTAAAAGAGGATGCTCCCAGATGGAGACTTTACAGCTCTGAGCTTCTAGTCATAGTTTTTTGCACAAAGGTGAATGACTTTAGGAAAGACATTTACAGATGGTAGGAAGTAGGTGGGCAGATTGGACTCCCATATGCTATACATTTCACTGTTGTCCAAGTGACTGTTCCTCAGCTGGAAGAAGGTATGTAAGTGGTTCCTCTCTGCCACAAAATCTGCTATGAGGAAATCATTGTCTACCAGTGGCATAGCTTCAAGCTCTTTATTGGGTGGATTAATAGGAGCTACATCCAGTGCAGATGGGGTGGCCATGTTTGATTTTAACTGGATCTTTACTTGAGTTTAGGGTTGGTGCAAAGGCTGAGGAATGCCTACTAAATTGTGTTTGGCAGTGAGTAGCTTGAGAGTATAAGGAAACTCTTACAGGTTTTCATAGACTGTAGGGCACTCTGTTGGAAAAACCAGAGTGTGTTTGAGCTAATTAGCTGTTTTTTCAAGGGAATTTCTTATAACAGGGATGAGGGAGAAGTTGTATTTGCTTTTAGCCGGTAGCTCGGCTTCTCCGATTATTTTTATGGTGAATTTGCAGAACGGCACGGGTTTCTTGCAGAGCCTTGTGGTGCAGGGATTTTACCAGGTCTTTGAGTGTTTTTAGTGGACAATTTATCAGTGAGGACCTTTTGCAGACTTTCTTTACAGGAATTTAGGAGAACAATAGGAGAAATGCGGGTAAAATAGGTCTCCTGCGGAAAATACCTGGATTTCTCGGTGTGGGAGGCATCAATCTGGATTAGTTGTAGGTACTTGGGTCGACGATGAGGGCGGCAACAACTTTGGTGGGTGAATTCTTGATTTTGGCCGTTGAACGACGTTTTTTGCATGCAGAGTGCTCCGGAAACGACGAATGAAAATGACAAATAACGGTCATTTCCTGTCATTTTTATGTATTTTCGGCCCTTTGGCGCCTTTTTGGTGATGACGTCATGTTGATGTCATCATGGGTCCGGGTATGGTAGGGTGACGTGGCAGCTGACGTGGGTGGCCAGGTGGCGGTGACACAGTGGCAGGGCAGACGGGTGGATAGACGACATGGAAGTGACGTGGAGGTGCGGTGGCGGAAAAGGCGAGGTGACGTCACGCTGACGGGGGCGTGACGTCAGCGAAGGGGGATGGGCGGTAAGTGGTTTCCCCGGAGGCCCCATAGGTGGTAAGTGTTTGAGGGGGGGCTCCGAACAGTGTGGAGGCAGACGCGTGGCGAGGTACGGCGGTAAAACCGCCAATCCCTAGGACACAAAAGGTCGGGCAACTCCCCAGCGAAAACGACCGCCCATCGTTGGATGAGTGGGGCCGGTGATCGGACGGTGGGCGACAATTGTGGTGCAATGGCGCGTTAAGGCAGGGGGGACCCGCCTATTATTTTAATGTTTTCAAATATAATGCGTGTGGGGTGGGTTTTTAACATAAGGTTTTCGGGTTTTCGTTTATTATTAATGTTTTAATTAAAAAACATTGCAAACATCAATTTCAGCGCGGAAAAGGCGTAGGGAGGTTTAGTAAGGGCAGGGATTTTAATTTATTTTTAACCATAGTTTTTTGACAAAAACCCATAGTTTTAAGGTGAAGAGGGTTAATATTAACCCCTGATGGGTTAATATTCCCCAAGAGAGGGCTATATAGCTATAGTGCTAGGGGGAGGGTATTTACATAGATTTTTTGGGAATTTTTTCATAGATCTTTATAGAATTAGGGAAGGGGGGACTTAGGGAGCTAAATAATATGTCAGTTGTTAATATGACCTTTGTGAGATGAATGTAGGGGCAAAGATTGAGTTTTTAAAAGGTAAAACCTTAGGAATGGAAGATGAATGAAATCAGAGTAAATATTTTTACACAAAAAATGTGGCTTCTTTCTCTTGACTAAACTTCATGGTTTGACCTAGTAGCTTGTCATGAACTGAAGTGGAACAGGACAGTTGAGCATATCCCAAGGTCCTTGGGGATGTTAGTAAATGATGTTTGGGGAAAATAGGGGGAAATTAGACATGCTTCCAATGTTATGTCCTAAAACCTCTGCTTTGATGCCAATACCCTGAATGGCATGAGTCTTTGTACTTGATAAGCCAATTGGTGATGGCCTTTCATTTCTGCAACCTTGCACTATTTACCCAACCTAGTAATCCTAACATTTTTTCTTCACTTGAAGTGGGTGCACTTGAATTAGTAGACCCTGATTGTTCTCCTTTTCTTTTGACTACCCTCCTATCTGAATCTACCCTTATTTCTTCCAAGGACCCAGATTAAGCAGTTGGGCTCCTTCATTTCTCTACCTAGCTAGTCATCTGCCAAGCTTGAGCTGTTTGGACAGGAAACATTCTCTATTCTGCAACAAGCAATTTAAACATGGCATGGTCTAGATTAGGCTATTGGGCCATCCATTAAGTATGATTAGCAGCAGTATTTGTAGAGTATGATACTGCCCAAAGATAGTAGTGGCATTTTGATTGGCCACTTTCTTGGTCTTTAGTTTGGGGTTCATTTTCACTTTTCTTTTGACCATTTTTTTCTTGCCTTTTGATTATTCTTTTAAGGCATACCCTCTTTTCATTTTTTAATTTTCATAGTATGTACACAAAATATGGAACCTTTGCAGCCTGCAATGATGAACATATTTAGCCCTTCCACTGTCAATCATGAAAGATGAAACCTATTGGTATAGGAACCTAAGAGTGGCTCCACTTGGGGATGGCTTTTCCTGGAGGAAAGCCAAGAACAGCAGGTCAGATGGCCTTATTTTTCTTTCTTCACTGCAGTGAATCTCCTTCAGTATTGACACCTTTGATCTGAATCTAATGAGTTGATATGCAGTGCCTCATGACCTCCTTTGTACAAGAATTACCACTTTTTTGTCTTACTAACCTGTATCACTGCTTATCATTGGTTCTCTGTTCTATAGACCTTCCTCAAATTTGTTTATGGATATTTTCAGGCATCTATTGTCATTTTTGATATGGTTTTGCTGATCATTCTTCAAAATCTGATGTAGTTGTTCTTCTATCTATCTGTTGTAAAAAGAAAAATGCTGAAAATATAGACATTTATGTACAATATGTGGCTATCCTATGCTCATGGATCATAGTAGTTCTTGAGCATTCTCCCATTCATTGGGACTTCATCATTACTTGACTCATCCAGACTCTCGAGAAAAAAGGTATTATTGCCTTGCACAGCTTGAATTACAAATGTTCCTTTCCACAAAAAGTCAAATTTGCCATGCTTTCCTTTGTCTTCCCTCCTAGAGTCCCATTTCAATACTTTGTTCCCTATGAAAAAGTCCTCAGCTTTTGTTCTTTTGTCAAACACCTTTTTCAGTTTCTCTTGTAGAACCTGGGTTCTCTGATACACTTCTTCCCTTGTTTGTTGTAAGTGAATTGTTTGATTGATCCTCCTCTGGATGTCATTGGGTTCAGCCTGTATTTCCTGCAGCAATTTGATCACAGGGATCCCAAGAGATGATGGGAACACAGCTTCCAGGCCATACACCAACTCATATGGGCTAGTACCAATAGATCATTTAGTGGTCAACCTATCTGCCCATAGTGCATTTACCAGCTTCTTATGCCAATTCTTTTTGTTTTCCTCCAAGACCTTTTTAATGATGTTGATGAGGCTTTTATTGGAGGACTCAGCTAGGCCATTGCCTTGAGGGTAATAGGTTGTTGAATGACCTAGGGTGATATGATATTTGTGATAGAAGTTGATCATTCTCTTGGATTTAAAGACAGCTGCATTATCTGTTATGATTTTCTCTGGGCAGCCAAATCTAGACAAGATATTGGTTTCTAGGAATTGTATGATAACTGAATCATTTGCTTGTCTACAAGGTATGGCCTCTATCCATTTGGTGAAGTAATCAATAGCTGTCAGGATCCATCTATGCTGGCCTGAGGATGAAGGGTGAATTTCCCCAATGAAGTCTAAGCCTCACTGTTGAAATGGTTTTTTAGTTGAAATGGGCTTGAGCGGTAAGGGTAGCAACTTTTTCTTACCTTCAAAGATCTGACATTTATGACATGACATTACAAACTTTTTTGAATCAGTAAACAGGGAGGGCCAATAAAATCCAGCCCTCAGGATTTTACCAGCTGTGGATTTCCAATATAAGTTCCCTCCACAATCTCTTGCATGAAATTCTCTAAGGACTTTATCAGCTTCATCTGAAGTTAGGCAGTTAAGTAGGACACCTTCATGATTTTTCCAAAATAAAACATTGTCTATGATACAAAATTTTGCAGCTTTCAATTTTAGAAATCTATTCTTGGTTCTGGATAACCCTGGAGGAGCTTGCAGGTTTAATAATACAAAGCATATGTCAGCATACCAAGGTGATTGTAAAAAGGTTTGATTGATCTGTGGAGTCGCCATCTCCTGTTCGTTATGCAATTCATTGATGTCAAGGGCTTGGAAATTGGTCTCAGTCATTAGTTTAGCTAGCCCTTGTCCTTTTATAAGTTTTTTTGGTTTGATTTCTATATCATATTCTAAAATATTGGCAATCCATTTGCCCCTCTTGCCTTCCATTCCCTCTTGAGTTAAGATGTCTTTGACTACTGCATTGGGCACATATGCAACTATGTGAGAGTATAGGATACAAACTCTGAAATCCTTTATGGCTTTTACCAGGGCATATGCTTGCTTTTCCATGATTTTGTACTTGAGTGGGGCATCCCGAAGGGCTCTACTGAAAAAGGCAATAGGTTTTTCACATACCAAGTCATCCTTTTGCAGTAAGACAACATAAATTGTATTTTCAGAGGCAAAGGAGAAGATTATAAAATCTCTATCAAAACTAGGGCTTGTAAGCACAGGTGTTTTTG
>APFE030952545.1:0-12160 GCA_000404065.3 Pinus taeda | reverse complement strand
GGCTTCCAACAAGTGCATGGCATTGATTATGATGAGACCTTTGCTCCAGTAGCAAAGATGGATTCCATACGCCTTACACTTGCCATTGCGGCTACCCAGCGGTGGGAAGTACATCATATGGATGTGAAGAATGCCTTTCTTCATGGAGAACTATCTGAGGAGATCTACATGGAGCAGCCACATGGTTTCATTCAGGATTCATCTTTGGTCTGCAGACTGAAGGAATCTCTCTACGACCTTAAGCAGGCCCCGAGAGCTTGGTACGCGAAGATGGATTCTTTTCTCTTATCACAAAACTTTGAAAGATGTAAGTCTGATCCGAATGTTTACATGCTTAGGGCACATGATTCTCTTCTTATCTTAGTTTTGTATGTAGATGATCTCCTAATCACTAGTAGCTCGGCTTCAGCCATTGCTACAGTCAAGAGGGCCTTGCATGATAGGTTCTTGATGACGGACATGGGTCCATTACACTTCTTTCTTGGTCTTGAGATTACCCAGGATTCCACAGGCATTAAACTCTCTCAGGCTAAGTATGCACAGGATCTCCTTGAGAGATTTTGCATGACTGACTGCAAGCCAGCACCGATTCCTTTTCTGTCTGGGGTCTGCCTTGAGGATGGAGGTGACACTCCATTAGTTGACGGCACTCTCTATCGACAGCTAGTGGGGAGCTTATTGTACCTCACCCACTCCAGACCAGATCTCTCATATGCAGTAGGGGCAGTTTCTAGATACATGCAGGAGCCGCATGAGCTACACTGGAAAGCTGCCAAGCGCATCATCCAATATGTGCAGGACACCATCGCCTTCGGGATTCACTATGCAACAAGCACTGCATTGAATCTCCTTGGCTTCACAGATTCTGATTGGGTGGGAGATAGCATTAATCGCAAGTCCACCTCCAGATATTCACTCAGTCTAGGATCTGGCCCTATCTGTTGGTCGAGCAAGAAGCAGACTGCTATTGCTTTCTCTTCAACTGAGGCTGAGTACAGAGGAGTAGTCAACATCACCATTCAAGCTTTGTGGCTACAACACTTCCTCACTAAGTTGGGCGTTCAGTTCCGCTAGCCCATTGTCATTTGGTGTGACAACCAAAGCACTCTCAAATTTTGCAGGGATCCAGTACAGCGGCAGCGGACGAAGCACATAGAGATCCATATGCACTACATCAGAGACTTAGTACATGATCGGGTCATTGATTTGCAGTTCTGTACCTCAGCAGAACAGACTGTAGACATCTTCACCAAGACATTCACTGAGGAGAAGTTTCGCTCTCTGTGTGATCGTCTTGGAGTGAAGGACACAGTTGCTTAGCAACTGTCTTTTCTTCCTCTTTTCTTTTGATTACATTGTATTTTGAGGGGGGGTTTTCCCACGACGTTTTCCCTCTTTCCTCAAGTTTAATACAAGTTGTACTGTATTTTGGGTGACCTTTGGCTTTAGTTGTCAGGGCCCATTTTTCTATTTTTCCCCATAGTGGTGTTCAAGGGGGGTGTTGGAACTACTACACACCCACATGCAGACTCTTAGTTAGAGCATGCGATTACATGCAACTGCTACACATCTACATGCGAATTCTTAGTTAGAGCATGGGATTGCATGCAAGATTCCTTTTGCTTGATTTGCTCCTTCTTTAACTCCGCAACTGACTAGTTATCTCCGGAACTTGTTGTAGGTGTTGGGTCTTCTCATTGATCACCACTATAGTGCATTACCTTGGGATCTTCACCCAGTAATGCTATATCATGAGCATTGTAACATATTTTTTAATGAATCATTCTTTTCTTCTTTCGATTTTCTTTTAGTGATTTTGCTCTGCAAAACTGTGTGTTCAACCTTTACTAGCTAGATTCATGTGTGTAGGTTTTCTAACACATTTACACTGAGGAGATTTTGTTTTACGTAAATAATATAGAATGTGATGAAGTATTTTCTCGAGAGTGACGTTGTTTGATGAAAATTTGCTTAAAACAAATACAGTGCACAGAAACATAGAGTGGTTGAACTTTTTGGTGTTTGTGACTTATATCTTATAACTACTTGCTTTATGTTTTTAGTGGCTTGGAATTTTGGGGCAAAACTTCGCTTATTGTTTAATGATGGGATTTCGATTTCGCGAACTGTTGAGAGAAGGAGAGCATGAATAAACATAGAATACTATAGGATAGAATAGAAGTAGTCAGATTCAACCGTAAAACATGCATGCTTTTTATAATTGGGCAAATTTTAAGTATCAGTCATACAATAGAAGTAGTCGGATTCAACCGTAAAACATGTATGCTTTTTATAATTTGGCAAATTTAAAGTATTAGTCAAATATGTTATATTTTTAGATTAAATCAGTAAAATACAAATTTGAAAACATGCATTCTTCCATATCTAAGGATCTGACCCTCAAACTCGGATAAGTTTGAAATAAAGCATGCATACCCAAAATCATGACTCCACAATTTTTCAGTGAGATTTTAATGCGAATCTTAACTATACATCACCAATTTGCAATGGTATATCAATTCTCTTCTTCATTCCATACATAAATTAACAAGTTATAATTAAAAAAAAAATTATAATATAAATCGTTTTTAATTCTCATGAGCTATGAAATATAATGTTTTTAATTTTTACGAGTTTTATACTAAAATTAGAGTAAGTTAATTTCCAAAATATCTAGAATTAATTTTTTTTTTATGACTTATGTCATTTTAAAACACCCATTTTATATCTAATTATCAAGATATCACATTGCCAAATCTTCTGGAACTTTTAACTTAACAAAACTATAATAATCTAAAAACCAAACCATGCAATATTTTCTTTTCAAAATTAAATAAACCATATAAATCTTAACCTCATCCTCATCGTAAACTTTTCCCCTCCCATAACTATTTCCATTTGTTGAAAACTAATAAAAATAATTGAACTAATTAATTACTGACATCCATCTTTTCGCTTCAATATGTGTTCAGTAAAGGAGAGGACTCATTTTTAGCGGTTTAAAAGTGACAACGATAACTATCGTCCAGTAATTCGCAGACCAGGGAGGATGAGGAGACCGGCGCAGCATAATCTTCTGACAAATGGAGGAGTGGCGACCTACACTTTTTCTTATGGACGAAAAATAGTTGATTGTTTTCTCGTTTTTTTCGTTCTATCAAATATTTCTTCTCTCGGCTTATTACGATCATGATTACTCTTGGTTTATATATATGTATATATATTATCGTTATTTGATTTTTACACAAACAGGAATGTGGGAGACAGTTATAATTATGATGCTTAGAGGTTTAAAATATTTGTTATGTTTCTTAAATGAATCAACCTAATTTTTTTAATATTTGTGGTTATTATTATGGATCATTATTTTATGACATTAATTTTGATATTATATATATATATATATATAAATAAATAAATAAATTAAGTATTAAAATTCAGATACATCAAATTTAATGTCATAAAATAGTGTTATAAATAATTTTAATATATATTGTTTTTAAATGAGACATAGGATGTAAATAAGCAGAGGCAATATTTATTTTTTAAAGTGTTTTATATATATATATATATATTATATATAATATATAAATATATATTATATTTATATATATATCATTTATTTGGTTTAATTGTCATTTTATTAATATTTTTAATTTTATTTTTCTTTATTTCTATATCATTATATATTTCTGATTAAATTTAATTGTATAATATTTTTAATAATATCATTATTTTGAAAAATAAGCTGTTCATCTCTAATAATAAATTTCTTATGCCCACCACCTAAATTATGTTCAATTAATTTTAAAATAAAAATATTTTATTAGAATATGAAGTACTGGTGAAACACCTTATTTTAATAATTTCAGCAAATTTTATTGTTTACTTAAAAAAGTAAAATTCAAGTCAATTTTTCAATTTTAAATTGTTAAGATATAAATAAAAGTAAAAATAAAAATAAAATTACTGTACCATTTTGTAAAATTTGATAATGGACCAAATTCATTGATAAAGTGAAGAAATTAATAAATCGAACATCTTGATAGGATAATATTTAGACTGACATTTTTATATAAAGATAGTGTGTCCATGTATAGCTTAGAGTATAAGAGTAAATGTGAAAATGAAATTACATTTAAAAAAAATCACTAATAACATCTACTAATAAGGTTATGTTCATAGCACACTACTATGTTTTAAAATATTTATACGTAAGGAGCTACTAGATGGGGAGCACTGTCTGTTATTTAGAAGACCAATTATTTTTTAAAATATGTCTAAATACAAATTTATTTTATTTTTAACAAAATCGTTATTCCTTGTTATATTCTGGTATATATACACTTGTATACTTAACATGTCAGAGAGCACTAGATTGTTAATATTTCATGATGTTTTGAAATATTTCATGATGTTTTGAAATACTTATAGATAAGGAACTACTAGTGGGATCACGAGTGCATGCTTATGTTATTTAGAACATCAATTACTTTTCAAAATTTAGCTAAATAAAAAATTATTTTATTTTTAACAAAATCACTATTCCTTGCTATATTCTCTTATATATACCTTAGTGTACTTAGCATGTCATGTAGCACTAGCTTGTTAATATTTCATGATGCCGGAATATTGTAACTACACGGATGCATCGTTATTAAAAAAATATAAGACGCCTAATAAACTTTTATTATATTCAAAATAAAATAAATATTTATGATAAATGGATAAATTTTTTGAATGTATGTTACAAAATAATGCAAAAAAAAGAAACCACAAATAAACTTTTATTATATTTAAAGTAAAATAAAAATTTATAATAAATGGATAAACCTTTTTGAATGCAGGTTACAAATAATGCGCCATTACATATTGGATTTATAAAAACGCAACTAAAAAATTATTTTTTTTGTTGCACTGCAAAAAAAAAAATGCGTTAGTCAGTGGTGGTTAATTTTTCCATAGAGCAAATATTGTACTCCAAAATCACTATACGTCTCTCCATGAATTTATTCTTTAAAGTCACATGTACAAGTTTTTGTCGCATAATATTGAAATCATCTTCAGTTAGGTACTAAAGCTATGCCTCCTTTATGGAACATATTAATAAATTTTGTGATTTTTTAAAATAAACACCAATAATATATAACATAATTTGTATACCATATTCAAAGGATGGGAATTAATCACATATTGATGG
Source organism: Pinus taeda (assembly GCA_000404065.3). Classification (NCBI taxonomy): domain Eukaryota; kingdom Viridiplantae; phylum Streptophyta; class Pinopsida; order Pinales; family Pinaceae; genus Pinus; species Pinus taeda. The sequence continues at coordinate 6,960 of APFE030952545.1, read as the reverse complement.
GTTAATTAATGATAAGATTTTTTTGGAATATTTAAAATTGAATTAAATTGATTTTTTATTATGAATTTAATTATGTCTATTTCATTAATGTGTGTACATTATATGTGAGTGAAATAGTCACACATTATATGTGAGTGAAATAGCAACACATTATGTGATTTAAGTGTATTAATTAGAGGAATTTTACTAAAACCTTTGAGCACTGGAAGCTTTATTATAAATAGTGAAAATATAATATTTTGGGGATGTTCAGTAGAAGCGTTGACTAGGTGTTTACCTTTTAATGTACAAGTTAAGACCCTTAGCCTCTTATTTTAATCCCTTACTAAACATTTATTACTAGTTTTTGTGTTATATTAAGGTGTTAACTAGAGTGTTTCATTGTAATTGTACACTTTGTATCTTATATATATACAACAAGGAGAACTAGTCCTAGGATCATTGTGAGGGTGAGGGTGAGGGTGAGGGTAGGAGAACTAGTCCTAGGATCATTGTGAGGGTGAGGGTGAGGGTGGGGGTGAGGGTGCGGTTGGAGGGGAGTTAATGTGGGGGTGGGGGTACGGGGGAGTTAATGTGCAATGCACATTAATTCCCCCACACCCCCACCCTCATATATGAAAAATAACTCATCTTGTGTATTTAGATTCATTTTAAAAGGAGGTTTTCCCCTTGAAGTGAACTGCAATTACTAACTTCTTATCAAGTCTAAAGTGCACAATTTATAACCTTTAGTACTAGAGCAAAGCAAACTAGGGTTTTGATTCTTAAACAAAGGCATGTTAACATTTTCACTTTAACATTTTTTTAGAATGTTTCTAATAGTGAAAACTTGAAACCATTGAGACGAAATATTGAGGAATATCAATAAAAATTTTAGATTTGGATTTTCCGTAGTTTTGGAGAAATACCATGTGGAAAATAGGGCTTCTAAATAGTTTTTAATTTGGTTTCAAATGTTTAATCTTGGTATCTTCATTATAACATTTTTGTGGAAAGATTCATATTATGAAATTCTTATCATGTTGACAATATGGAAGGAAAGAATGCTTCAAATGTGACAGAATTAAGGAATGGAAAATTGAACCATCTCTGGTTCCTCTCCAGATTAGGTTCTTTGCATTAAATGACCCAAAAATTCCCTTATTCCAAGGACCACCCATAGCCCCGAAACTACCGTGAATTAAAATTGGTGATATAGATTTTTAGACAATATCTCAACTTCCCTATTTATATTTAGAATTGGTTGGATCTCACAAATACTATAAATATGTAGTATATACATATCATTTAAAAAATTAGTTAGATCTCACCAATACTATAAATATGTGCTAGATATAAATGATTTAAGAAATATAATAAATATTGTTCCTTTTCTGTGTATATCTGTGTGTATACCTCTGTTTTTCAATGTAAGACTCCATTTATACATTGCACCTAGTCAAATAGCCCATGTGTACCTAGGGAGAATCCATTCTGAAAAGCGAAGCTCTTAACAAAACTGAGTTTCCGAGTTTGCCACATTGAGCCAAAATAATCCTTATTGCTAATAAATTTTATTTTTTTATTTCGAAAGGTGAACTTAACTCAATTTTATGATTTATTTCGAACGGTGCACTTAACTTCGTCAATGTCGTGGAGTGCACGTGGCATATCCTACGTCACTGTTTCCATTAATGCCATTACTGTTGGGCGTTTCCTAAAAGGAAGCAACACCAGTCCTGCAACTACTTCACATGGTAAAATGGTACGGCAACCAGGAAGAGTTTGAAGCTTGACTTTGAAAAATAAGTTCATGGTGAGACATAGAGTGATTTTGGAATATAATATTTGTTTTATGGAAAAATTAACAACCACTCACTGATTCATTTTTATTACTAGTGTACTAAAATAGCATTTTTTTATTGGTGCTTTTATAATTCTAAAAAAATCCAAAATATAATGGTTCATTCTTTTGTAACATGCATTCAATCATGTTTATCTCTTTATTATAAATATCTATTTTATTTTAAAAATAATAAAAGTGGGTTAGTTGGGTTGTTTTTTTTTAACATGGATTTATCGGTGTTGTTAAAAATAGGAGGATAGAGTAAGGAATAATGATTTGGTTAAAAATAATTTAAAATTTTATCACCAAAATTTAAAAATAATTGATCTTTTATATAATATAGATATGCACTTGTGATTCAAATTTAGTAGTTTTTTTTATCTAGAAGTATTTGAAAACATAGTGGTGTGCTAAGAACATAGTGTTTTGACATGCACTCGGGATCTCGTGTTCGTAGCTCTTTATCTACAAGTACTTCAAAACAAAAACATAGTGGTGTGCTCGGAACGGTTTTATTAGTAGATGCTATTAAGTATTCACATTCAATGTTATGCGTTAAGTTATACATTGATATAAACTATTTTTATATGAAAATTCCAATTTAAATAATGTCATTATCATGATGTTACATTCATTAATTTCTTCACTTTATTCATAGATTTCGTCCATCATCAAATTTTACAAAATTATATTATAATTATAATTTGTTTTATTTTTTTATATATAATTTGAGTGGGTTATGGTCAAACAGGGGTAGGAGTTATGTATGTCTTCGGCAGAATTAGCAGTGAGATTTTTTTCGTGGAGGTGGGTTCTTGTCTCAAAAAAGGGATTCATAACAATTTGTTGTCTGGCTTGGTGGACTTAATTGTATAATAATAATAATATAATGACTTAAAATTTAAAATTTAGCCTGAATTTTACTTTTATAAATAAACAATAAAATTTCATATAATGTTTTTGAAATTATTAACATAAGCATAACATAACTGTTGAATTTAGGCTTCTGTGATCCATATCAAGTTTATTGAGAAGATTTTTCAGCGAAAATCACATCATAATTCATTTGTCGACCCCTTTTGAACCAACAACTGTGGTTCATCGTTTGGTCAAGTTGCTCTAGGTTAAATAGAGAGAGCATCATAATTCATTTGTCTACTTGTTTTGAATCAACAAGTGTGGTTCATCCTCAAGACAAGTTGAAGAACCAGATCATAACTACAAGTTAAATAGATAAACAAGATCATTCAATGGCTATATTTGACTTTTGACTGAATAACTCAAAGAAGGAATAAAGACAGGGAAAAAATAATTAGTTAATTTATTGTTAGTTTTGTTATATTTATTATCGTATTTGATTAAATGTAACTATTTGTATTTAACTGAAATGATTATAAATCAATAATTAATTAATAGACTTTTTATTATTAAAACTATATAAATTAAATAAAAGATATATATTATTAATATTATATGAAATATTAAGAAAAATTAATAAATGGATAATCTATTAGTTAGTTAAATATTTGACCTAATATTCTTCATTAAACCGCTTGGAAAAATAAATTAAAGTCATTGAAGAATATTAGAAGATATAGTTGTTTCTAATTAGTTGCTAATTCATTATTAATTTTATTTATTTATATTTAAAGGGATAATGAAATAATTAGCTACCATCTTTAAAATTCCTTCATCTATATTTAGATATAAAAATTATTTGTATATTATGTGAACTAACCAAAGCTTACAAAGATTTTCGTCCAAAACTCTTCTCAATAAACATAAGTGTCAAACGTATTTTACCATCACTTTATATTTGAATAAAGTAGTTTGCTTTAAAATTAAGAGTGATATAAAAATATTATTATTGAATAATAGTCTAAATAATGATATGGTTATTAGAAATAAAAAAATGTTATGCATAAAAATAATAATATTTTTTAAAAATATTAACAATTAAATGTAAATAGAAATTTTAGTGATTATAGAAATAGAAAAACTAATGTTTAAGTATTATAAAATGACAATTAACAAAATAAAAAAATAAGGGCTAAGTTTATGTAACTAGATTAAAAAAATTAATACAATCTAACTAAAAATATAATAATAAAATTAAAGTTTTGCTCTGATTATTTGCATCCTAGTGGTTTGATTTGAAAATATGTATATTTATTTAAAATATCAAATTATTATTATGGGAACTAAAAGTATTTAGATAAAATCAGTAATAAATATAATATATAAAATTATAGTTTTAATTATCATATTTTAAAAATCAATACATCAAAATTAGTCTCATAAAGTAATGAATATCTTCATTCTTAATAATAATTACAAATATTAAAAAAAAATTAAGTTGATTTAGTTAAGAAACATAACCAATATCATAATTATAATTTTTTTAAAGAAATTTTGGGAAGGCTCTTCTATGTAAGTCCCTATGGAGAGATATAAATGGGGACAATTTATGGAGCACATCCATAAGAAGAAGTACATGGGAAACAAAAACTATACTGGCACAGGAAAGGGACCATTGGTTCCTCTCAAGGATTTGTTATATGGCTGAGTTTCCAGAAAATTGAATCTTTCTTCCTACAAAACCACTCTTGGAATATTCAGAATGGCAGGAATGTGCATATCGGGTATGATCATATAATGGGTATGGGAGAGAATTTCATTATACCACCAAATATCATGATGGCTCTTCACTGAAAGGGAATTTTCACACGGAGTCAAATCATAACAGAGTTGTAGGGAGGTGCTCCTATTTGGAAGGATCCACAGGAGTTGGGTCTAAGAGGGGATTTATCACATCAATGGAACAATATAATGATGAATATGAGAAACTCAGGTATATGCAGAACGAAAGAAAATGAATCCCTTACCTCGAGGGGAAAAAGGGAGAGGGAAGAAGTTCAAGTAAATGAAATCTACTCAATTTTAGTTAAAGGAATCCTTCCCCTTTTCTGAATATTTTTCAGATGTCTCTATGAAAAACTGGGGTTCCCTATAAAATGATTCATTTTTCATGGCTAGTTTTTCACAATAAAAACCTTACTTGGGAGAATCTTCAAAAAAGAAACTAGACAGGTCCTGCTATATGCCTTATGTGCAAAGAGGAGAGAGAAAAATTATCACATGTTGCTAAACTGTAGTTCCACTCTCCAGTTATAGAAAGATCTTGCTTCCTACTTTGGTTTCAATTTGGTGTATCACTCATCCATGCAAGATGCTCTATTTTGGTGTTGCACTCAGATAGATCTATTCCTCAACTTCTACTTTGGTCGGTTTGGAAGTGGAGGAATAAGTTATTATTCCAAGATGGGAAGGAAGATAAAAAGATTGTATTTGAGAATATAATTTCTCTTCATAACTCTCTTCCAACTAAGATGATTCTTCATTAAAACAAGAATTCAAGGGTACAAAGGACAGTCCAGATGAGTTTTCTTAGAACTATTTTTGATGGGGCAGCACAACATGGTATATATGCTTGCGGCTTTCTCATATCAATGAATGAAGACCAACATTTTTTTATTTGATGGGGCAGCATAACATGGTATATGTGCTTGAGGCTTTCTCATATCAATGAATGAAGACCAACATTTTATTTATTTATTGGAACAAAGGTAAAGGTACAAACCATAGTTACCAAATTCGCCCGAATCGGGCTAACAAATTCGAAAATTCGCTAATTCGACACGAAAACAGTATTATTCGATGAAATTCGATTCGGTTTTCAACGATGGTTAAATGAAAAATTAAATCTGTCAAAATTTGTGGTTGGTGGTTTACGTAGACGGAGCAGCAGATTGTTCATTCACTACGAGAGAATGTGAATGGTGGAACAAATAGTGGTAGAATGGCTGAAGGAAAGAATGGAAAATCAGAGTGGAATATGAAAGTTTATAGTTTATAATTTTATTATTGTTTTTATGGGTTAAAAAGCCAGTGAAATAAGAAAAAGAAGAATTTGTTATACTGAACTCGTAACAGTTTGTTAATTTGTAATAGATGTTAATTTTGGGATCACTGATTTTATGGAATTTCAGATTTTTTAAAAATGTTTATATTTATTACTAACGATTTTCGATAAAATCAGTTTTAAAATTAGAAAAATATTTTAGATTTAAATTTAGAAATAAAGAAGTATTGAAGGGAAGTGAAGTTTTTTTTGGTGAATTGTATTTGTAAAGTTATTATATTATCTAATTTATTGGATTTTATTCAAAATTGAAAACTAATTTTAAAAAAATGGGCTGAAAATATCACGTTACAACAAGAAATTTTTTTAAATAATAATTTTTAAGATGTATAGTGTCGAATTTTTTTGGAATTAAAAATTTTCTATTCGAATTTTTATCGTATTGTATCGAATTCGAATCCAAATTCGAATTCGAACTTGGTAACTATGGTACAAACAACAAGGCTGAATCTATGGCTCTTACTGGTCTCCTACATTTAATCACCTTCCTTAATATTCAGAATCTTCAGATCTATGGTGACTCTAAAATCATGATTGAGCATGTCTCATGAAAATTATCTATAAGGAACTCCATGTTACCATGGCGGATGAATAGGATAAATATATTATGGAATTGAAAAAAAAAAGATTATTCTATCAATCATGTGGAGAGATCCTATAATACTCATGCTCGCTAACTGTCAAAGAAAGGACTATCAATCCAACCTGATATATGGAAAATGGAGATTCATATGGGAACAAGCACATATTAGATTGAAAAGTTTTCCTTGCCAGGTACGTAATCCATTTTTGTTTTTTTCTCCCCTAGAATATATTTCTTTTGCTCAATGCCTCTTCCTCTTCACAAAAGGTATGTTCGTCTATTACCTTTTGGATCTACTCTTTTTGATGGAGTTGTTTTATCTATATAGACCTCGATGGTCATCCTGTATTTATGGACAGCTATTATCTCTTTTGTTACACATTTATATTTTCATCTATCCATATAAAAAAATTTCAGACACAGATGTACCAACAAAGTGTTTTATCTTTTGCTTTATCTTTTGCTTTAAACATATTTCTGATACTCTATATAAATATACTTTATATAAATATAAATATTGCTTTTTTGGTATAAAAAAATCAAATAACCACATATATATATATATACTCA
>APFE030952542.1:7500-13761 GCA_000404065.3 Pinus taeda | reverse complement strand
GACCGGACATCATGCATGCAGTAGGAATAGTTGGAAGATTTCAGGCAAATCCAAAGGAGACGCATCTTCAGGCAGTGAAGAGAATTTTCAAATATCTTCAAGGGACACAAAATTATGGGCTATGGTATCCTAGAGATACAGATCTCACACTTCATGTTTATACAGATGCAGATTGGGCCGGAAGCGTGGATGACAGGAAGAGCACAAGTGGTGGTGCGTTCTTTATGGGTTCCAGATTAGTATCTTGGTTCAGCAAGAAACAGAGTTCAATTGCTTTGTCTACAGCGGAAGCGGAATATGTTGCTGCTGCATCTTGCTGCACTCAACTCCTTTGGATGATGTTGACCTTGCAGGATTTTCAAGTCACTTGTACACCACCTATCTCTATCTTATGCGATAACACAAGTGCAATCAGCATCTCAAAGAATCTTGTCATGCATTCAAAAACCAAGCACATACCAATCAAGTATCATTTTCTCCGGAAACAAGTGCTTGAACAAAAGGTCAAGTTGGAGTATGTTCCTTCTAAGGAACAAGTTGCTGATATTCTCACCAAACCATTGCCCAGGGAGTCTTTTGAATACCTCAGGCAAAAGATGGGGGTTGTTGATGCATCATCTTATTGTTGAGACTCTTCTGATTGTTGGTTGTACGCATGATTCATCTGGGGTATATGCGTACATGTGCTGGGTTGCGGAACAGGTTCAGGGGGAGAATATAATGCATTGTTGGCATTATGGAGGATGTACAAAAGGAGATCATGGGAGCTGGTCTGAATATAGCTGCAATATGTCTCTATCTCTTTCTTGGTCATTCATGGTGTCTGGTGGTTTATGGTTCTTCTTTGCAGATCAGGTTCATATTCAGGGGGAGCATGTTCTTAGGGGGAGCATAACCCTTTGCCCTTGATGTCAAAGGGGGAGAATGTCGCTGAAGTTTCTGAGGTTTCCATCAAGTCCAAAGGGGGAGATTGTTGGCATTATGTTTCTGGTATGGTTATATGTTACAGATGTTGTACTTGATGGCAACACCCATGGCAAAGCTCTCAATATCATGAAAATTAAGAAGTACGCAGGAGAACAGTTCAGAAGATGCGTACCCGCAGGTACGCTGTGCAGAGACCGAGTCCATACACGCAGGTTACCCATTCATAAGGTGCGTACCCCCAGTGCACACACTTCGAGGCAGTAAAGCGCGCACACGTGGGGTTCCTTATGTTTAACCCTTGGTATTTAGCCGACGGTATTGTGGTATCATGGTTCTGGACCATGGTATTGTTTTATTTTATTATTATTATTGAGCCCCATGATCCTTGATTTGAGGAAGAGCTTGCCTATATAAAGCAAAGGAGATCATTTGGCTTAGTATGCTTTTGGGTTGAATATCTTAAGATATTAAATATTTGGGTTATTGTTTCAAAAAGCTTGATCTATATGAAAGTGAAGTGGAAGGTGAATCTGTAAAGGGTGATCTCCCGAGCGCTTGATCAGATCTGGGCATCTCTCTAACTGTAGCACACTGGTGATCTGTAAATTCATCCCCTAATCTGATGTACGCAGGTGTTTAATGGTGCCTCTGCATAGGTACGCAGAGTAGAAGAAGGATAAGTGTGTGGGTACGCAGGGGCGACAAAGGCGCAGTGCGTGGGTACGCAAAGGCGACGAAGGAGCAGTGCGTGGGTACGCAGAGCGACGGTGGTTCAGGTGCGTACGCACAGGAACACTACACGGCGCGATAGTGTCTTTGGGTGTGTGCCTTCAGTGAAGCATGCGGCGTGATAGTGTATTTGGGTGCATACTGTACGCAGCGCAGTAGAAGAAGCAGTGCATGGTCACGCAGTGCAGCAGAAGGAGCTCTGCAGGTATACGCAGAGAAGCAGAGGGTGAAGTGCGTAGCGACGCAGGCCAATGAAAAGAAAATTGCGTATCTGACTTAAGATATTCTCTTGACTGAATTTTTTCTGTTGATAAGGTGTTTTGGGTTCAGTTATGTTACTTTGATCTGGTTACTGCAACTGACTGTAATTTATATGTACTTGATGATCATTTGATGTATATGGATCCAGTTTGAAAATTTATGAAAAGTGGTCCTTGAAAAGAAGTAGGGGGTTGTAGCTCCCTTCCAAGAGAGACTGAAAACGAGAGAGAGTTGTAGCTCTCTGCAAGTTGCAGCCTGCGTACTGGTAAAGGATTGCACCAATACAAGACCATTGTAAAAGGAGTTTCTAATTTGAAAGAAGATAGAGACATATTGCAGCAGGTGGTTTTCACCCACATTGGGTTTCCACCTTATATCTGGTGTTCTTTGATGTGACTGTCTGTTTTTCTTGTTCATGCTCATTATTTTATGGTACTGATATGCAAAAAATAATTCAAAGTATAAATAAAGAAGATTTGGTAAAAGGACTAGATAATACTGATTCACCCCCCCTCTCAGTATTATTTTCAACAATAAGAGACAAACCAAGATTTTCTAGTCAAACACAGGTTCAAACTGACTAGCAAAGTCGACTTGGTCGAATGATATGGATTAGATAATTATATCTTTTTCATACATCTCAATTCTTTCATATTGTAAGAAGTTTAGGAATCAGCTCATGGATTGTTTTTACCAACAGGACCTAGTTTGGAAAAAGAAGCCTCTGAAACATTTTGGGAGTCTTTTAAAGCATCAAACAACGTTTTCTAGGGGTAAAAATTTGTCACTTTAGCATCAAACCTTTACATGCTTTTCTACACACTGAGATGTTTTGAATGGCCCAAGAATCACGTTAATTGGAGTTTGTATGCAAAAGTTATGCCACTAAGAAGTTGACCTTTCTGTTTTCACCACCATAATTCAAGAGGATGCCACGTTAGCCCCCATTATTCATCAAAAAGGGTCTAGCCACGTTACTATGATGTATAAATACTCTAGAAGAGTCTATATTGTAGCTTTGGTTAAGAGTTGAGGTAGTCAAACACAACCATTAGTAGGTTATCGAGTTGTGTTATAACTAGGTCACGAGGAGGAAAATGGATTCCATTCTTTTGAGTGCATTTGTTCCATATTTGAGCAAAAATAGCTAATATGGATAAGAGATAGAGCACACAAAGAGGATTTGTTCACTCTAGCAACCCACAAGCCACCCGTGACATACTTCTTTGTAATCACAACCATATTTCCATTCAGAGAAAGAGAGTGGAGCAACCTCACCTTCCAACTAGGTTTTCCCCCGAAAGGGTTTCTCAGAGAAAATCCTATGTTAAAAGTGTTTTTTATATTTTTTTATTCATTCTTTATTTTTTTCATAATGCATGCATTATTAACAGTAAATATACAAATCCAGAGATCTAATAAAATTTCAATAGTGTAGAATTCCATATTTTAAATATAATTTTATCAGATATGTTGTCACAAAATGTCCAGTGGAATATCAATGGCAGTTTATGGATCGTCAAACCTGGTCCAACTACCTCCTAGTCAAGTCAAACAGTTGTGCAAGATCATTGTCTCGATCTAGTCTCCTAGGGTAAAAATTCGACCTTCTTCTACACACAAGAATCTCAGCCCTACTACTATGACATATCTTATAAATTCATTCCTTTTGTTCCATGCGTATGAGGGAAACAATAGAGAGATTACTACACGTCTGAATTCAAAGCGAGAGATATTATCATACTTCTTCATCCTCCTATCCTCCTCCTTCTTTGCTTGAATGAACAGAGATAGTTTCTTGTGTGTGATCTAGATTTTGCTAAGGAGAGGAGGTCAATTTCCTTATATGTATATTTTTGGTTGGTCGAATGGGTGCCACTTTGACTAGAGTCGATTTGACTAAGGGGGGGTTGACTTGGCTTGTTTGGAGCCAAATATTCAAATATCAAAAATTAAATTTTTTCTTTTGAAAGAGGACATGAAGAACATGCCTTATATTTTATCTTTTGACAAGGACATGAAGAACATTCCTTATATTTATCATTACATATGCATCAAGGGCTAAAAATATTAATTATAAAGACCAACCATAGCTACAGAATCCAACACTACCTCTTATCTAGAGGGTATTCATAATGACTATGTATATGTTCTTATGTTGACAAATTTCTCTAAGAAAAGGTTATAATAATTCATCGTCGGCATCTACATCATCTAATTACCATAATCCAAGTCAACGACTTTCACACATGGTAAATGACTAACATCAACAAGTTACCATAATTCTAGATGGTACCTCTGGTATATAATGTATCCTCATCGTAATCATGGTCGCTACTCCCGACACATGGTACATCATAGCATCAACTAGTGACCATAATTTCATTCTATCTAACACGTGGTTTACTGACTAGTCTTGGTTCACCACGATTCTAGTAAATATATTTGAAACATTGTGAATCTCCAAAGGTCGCACCCTACCTGAGTAATTCCATTCCTGATGCTAAATGAGCTCACTAAACCTATCTGGAGAGTTCTAAGCTTGATTCTAAAAGTAAACCACTCAACTAAGTGATCCTAGGCCTTTAGGACCATTCTTCCTAATTCTAGTCAACATACTTGACATGGGAAGAATGAATGTCCTATGCTAGACCATTCTCCCTAATTCTAATAATACTTGAAATAGGGAGAATGTATGTCCCTGATGCTATCTCATCAAAACTCTAGACCATTTTCCCTAATCCTGGTCAACCTGACCGAGGGAGAATGATTGTCCTTAATACTACGACTTCATCACTCCCTCTTATTGAGAGAGACATGCTAAATCGATCCAATCTTGTCCTTGAATTATACATACCTCATCTTGGAACGGAGGCTTTTTCAGTAATCTACTTAACTAAGGAAGAGCACATAAGCCACACTACTTCCTTTTATATCATGTCTCAGTACTATCTCTCACTTTGCATTGACTTGTCATCATGGTCATCACCTGCACTTGAACAAGACAATCTTGCATGTATCCTTTGAGGCCATATTACTTCTCAACTTTCCAACCAAGCTACAATATGCTTGGCCTTAGCAATATTGAATATGATAGATTTCTACTTCTTGCTAATCCAAGAAATCATAACAGAGCCCAAATTGAATATATATTTTGATAAACCCTTTATGTCTTCTACACTCTCTTCCTAATCTGAATGTGTGTATCCCTGTAATGGTTATACGTCACTATTTGAGATATATTTCAAACCATAATTGAATATGTCATGATCAACTTTACCATGTTGGTACTACAACACATGTTGAGCCACATGCATTGGCTCAACCATAAACCGATCAACTTCCTTCATTGGGTTCATCATCATGGCTACTTCCTAATTACCCTGCTTGGGTTTTCTTTCTAAAATAGCTTCTATTATGGCAATCCTGGTTTTTCCCTCTACCATTGTCGCTTTCTACCATATTATCTATCTAGCATAACAATGTTAATTATAGTCCATTATCTTGAATTTGGAGTTTAACTTCCTATGAAGCTAAAACAAGGCTCTTTGACTACTCCCTCTGTTACAAAATAAATTATTTCAACCATAGCTACTCCCTCTAACACATGAATCCCTTTTTTCTGTTACAAAAAAATCATATAGGATCAAGCTTGATCCATCAATCCAAGTCTGATTTAGGATACTTCTTCATGGCCCTCAAAGCCTTGATGTGATTCCATGTACACTTCTTCCTCACATTATTGATAGATAAAAATGGCCTCTACATCCATCTCATATAATTCTATAACAAAACAAAACTAATTCTAATAAAATTGTACCTAGCAACTAGATCAAATGTCTTTTCATGATCCTCTCTTTGTTTTTGGGATAACCTTCTCAAATCTTACTCCTATGTTGCCATATTTTTCACACTAGATCTTGTAGATCTATTTAAAAGTCACCATTCACTTCTATTAGGCACAATCAATATATACTTCTAACTTGTTGATATAATTGATCCCTCCAACCCCAGGTCTCATCTAGTATAATATCTCTCAACAAAAATCACCAATTATTGGAGGAGTCCTCTTGATACAATATTGGCTTTATTCTTCCATTACTTCCATTTTCTCCCAGATCCTTGGCATCCTTTATTATGTACCTGCAATTCTCACTAAGAGGTCATGGAATAACAATTATAACCAAGCAAAGTATACAAGGACAAGAAACTAAGTAATAGTAAAATAATAACAATAATAATTAAGGAAGAGAGATTTAAGTTACTTGTCTTTCGAGGAAAATGCTAGTAACCTCTTAATCTTATCCTTCTTTACGAAATTTATCAACCTCATCCCCATCATGA
>APFE030952542.1:0-5000 GCA_000404065.3 Pinus taeda | reverse complement strand
GAATGATAACCAAAGATTGAGCATGCAACAAGAAGGAAATGGAGAAAAAAAAAGATCTCTATGAGGTCTTCTATAGGATGAAAAACCTTGTAGATATATTGTTTGTAGATTATGATGAGAGAGTGTCAAAAGAGGATCAAGAGAAAGAGAGAATAGGAGATGGTGCTCCATCTCCATATTCAAGTGAATATTCTTCTTCTTCATCTTCTTATCATCATTCAAATGATGATATCAACCAGAGCCTTCAAGTAGAGAATGCTAAACTCAGGAGACTCCTATAAAATGTAGAACAGGAGATGCATGGATTGTAACTTCAATTATGAGACACATAAGAGGCCTCAGAAACATTGAAGTGAAATGATGTCTTAACAAATCCATCATCACCCGCTTTAGAATCAACAGCTAAGGTAAACAATGTTGGTAATTCTTCAGTCTCATTTTCATATGATGACGATGATTTGGGTGGTTTTGAAAATCACACTACAAACAAAGAATTCAAGTCATTTTCAAAAGCATCAAGGAAGGAGGATGTTGAGAGCACATCACAATCTTCCAGTGATAGTAAGAATTACAAAGGAAGAGCTAAGGCAAGTAATTCTTATTATTCTTGCACTAGAGAAAACTAAGAAAGGTATAAAAAGTCTGGGTATTCTAATGTTGCTTTTGATTATAAGGAAATTGATAATGATGAGAAAATTTTATGGCATATAAAACCATGTGAATTTGTGTCTTGTATAAACATGTTATTGGCAAGTGTTAAAAAACAATGGCAGCGAGGAAGAGGGCAAGACATGAAGACTCTTCTCAACATCAGGGTAGGAAGAAGTTTAGGAAAATATGGAGGAAGAATATTTTTTGTAGCCATTGCAACAAGGGTGGACATTAGAGAGCCACATGTCGGAAGCTCCAACTAAAGCAGTGACCAAAGAAGGACCAAAAATAACCAGTGAAGCAACCAATTAGTGAATTTTTTCAAGAGATTTATCTACAGGAAGAAGACCCATTCACTTGGCTGGGTGAGAGATGGTGGCATCAATAAAAAATTGAGCCCAGCCACATTTTTAAATCACATGTTGTGAAATGTTTGTAAAAGAAGTGAAATGTTTTCCATCACTTATGAATGCAACATGGTGATATTTTTGGCCTTTTAATAGGTAGCTTGGGTATTGGTTTATGTTACAATTCTAATGTAAACTTGACCATGAGTTCGTTATAAACTCTTGGCAAGTATATGGTTTTCTTGGGTCATGATTGGTCTCATAATTGAACATGTATTAGTAGTTATGGGTTTACACATTATACAGATATCAATTTCATCATTCTGACTTCTAAAGTACAAAGGTGAAGGAAAGGGATGGTGGCCCTTCAGGGAATCTATTATGCAAATTGAGATTGTAGTCATGTTTATGCTTTTGGAGGACCAAAATCTCCAAAGTGGGGAGGAATGATCAGATGGCTCTAAAGAGGCTCAAAAATCATAGTCTTTGGATTTCATTGAAACTTCGGCCAAAACAAGGAGCTTGTCATCATGATTCCAACGACATAGATGACAATCAAATTTGACTTCATATGTACAAGTTTTTAGAAGTTAAAAGAAGCAGTAATTTTGTCGCCATCTAAATTTGGAGCACAACTAAATTTGGCAATTTAGCTAAATCTGGAGGAATCTCTACATTTGGCAGAAGCTAATCGAGCGACACTTGGCACTTATTGGCAGCTGAAACTAGTCAATTTGTTTCCTATTTAATTTTTCCAGTGACCACTAAAATTCGATCGACACTTTTTGACGAGTTGTTTTGAAAAGATATATATATATATATACGTGGTGGGTGGTTCAAAAACTGCCACCTCGCACCCATTTGATATATTTATATGATTATGGGCTATGGCGCGGTTGACAACATGTTATAGTACCTGCCACCTTTTTATCTATGTGCTGTAACAAGAGGGTAGCATTAATATATCTATAATATATATGCTATATTATATATGGCCTGACCCCCTTTGTTACAGTGGCCACATTATATTAAAATGGTTGGCAGGTATCAAACATGTGTCAACCGCCCATAGGCCCACCCAACAGTGGCCCTAAAAAGTAACACCACCAAAACAATTAATAAAGAACCCCAATGGAGCCCTTTGACTATAACATAAAACAAAACGACCACATTTTTTGGGGAGGCCTTAGGGTTGGAACTTGAGCTTGCCCCACTAAGTTTGTATGCCCAACCAATTTTCCTAACCACCACCTTGTTAACTCCACCCAAAAAGTTTTTATTTAAACTGGAAGTTTGTCATTCAATGAAGGGGAGGTCGAGCGGAGCCATGATGAACCAAGAGCGAAACCTAGCACCAGATGGGCATGCAGATTGAGGCCAATGATGCAACATAAATTTGAGCAAGCATGCAGTTCCATGAGGTGGAACTGTGAGTAGAGGAATCTTGGAGGAATCTTTTAGATCCCCTAAGGCCATATTTTAACTGTGTCAGAAATATCCCAAGTTTATACTCATCTGAACCAAAATTTTCCCAAAAATCCAATGGTGCAGATAGTTTTTTGATATGAGCAACCTACTTTCCTGAGGTAGAATGTTGATCAATGGAACCTTGAAGGTGGAACCATGACATAGGAATTTACAAGGAATATTTTAGATTACCTAGAGGCTCAAAATTTATAGTTTTAGAGCGAGGTCAAACTTATACTCAATTTTCATTATTTTTCACAAGGATCATGATGTTGTAACCTATTTTAGCATATAAGCAGTGGATTTTCAAACCATCACTAGATTAGGAGGTATATTGATCCCATTTGTGTCACTTTATGTGAGAGGTCTAGTTTATGCCATCTTGTGTGAGAGGACCACTTTATGCCATTTTGTGTGAGAGGACCATTTTATGCCACTTTTGTGGCAGATTATTCCTTTGACGTGCTGAAGGAGAACACCTTGTGAGTGATATTTGTTTGTAGGAGAATGTCTCCTTGAAGAAACATGCCACTCGAGATAAGAGTTTCATCCCTGTGTTGACATATATTTTTCCATGTACTCATCATTCATTTTCAGAGACTAATGAAGTGACCTCCCCACTCTTGACCCAAGGCTCAGAGATGTAGTTCACACTAGACGAACTATGTTATCAAATTTTGTTGTTTGTATTGTCTTATGATATCCTTTATCTTTCCTCTTCTTTAAGTGGTTTTCACATGTGGTTTTTCATACTCTTTTCCGTGCAATTTTGAATACATCATAGAAGAAAAGATCTTGGTCAATTCTAGAAACTGAGAGAACCTGGATCACTATGCTCTATAATTAAGCTTCATAGATGATCATGTATTTACCTTTGTAATGTTTTCTTCCCATTTTTTCTTATCAATAAGAATTACACACATTTATGTGCCACATTAAGCTTTAGAATACATGTCCTCAATTTTGTATGCTAAGAATCCTCCAAGTGGGTCACTCAAATGTCCTTATTATGAAGCAAGCCTAATGCTCCATGTATATGTCTTCAAGGAAAATAGAGCATGCTACAACTCCTCCAAGTGGATCACTTGCAATGTCTAGAAGTTACCTTCTAAAAGAAAACAGTAAGCTAAGATAATAGTGAAGGGTTAAAGAAGATATAGTTAGGTCATTGATTCCCATACTAATTAATGGTGATAAATACTCATAATTTGGTTCTGGAATAGCCTCGAATGCATTGAAAATTATCTCATCCATTAATTTTTGAATTAGATGCTATGGATCTCCATAGGTTATCTTCTTCGATGCATACCTCTATTGAAATTTTGTAGATGAAGTAACATAGATGAAATCCTTTATAGAGCTTGTAGAGATTTTATCCTCTCATAATAAAATACATAATTCTAAACAAATCTCCAAAATATTGTTAAAAAATATATCCAATACATTATCCCTATTAATGGATATGGTGTTATGTATCCAGATCAAAATAACTCATAAACAAAAGAGGATATAGATCAACTATTACATAATAAGCCACTTCGAGGGGGAAACCTCCCTTTACATCACATAATGTTGGCATTATGGCACAGGTTTGGAGCTATGGCACAAGTGTTTTCCTTGATGGCAACTATCTTTGGTAACAGATCTCAGTTCAGGCACTCAGAGAGTAGAAAAAGTCATATACGCAGGTTCATCTAGAAGAAAGTGCGTATACACATGGGTTATACATTACAAAAGCGCGTATATGTTGGGGATCATTCTTTTGGTCCATGACAGTTAGATCTTGGAACTTGAACCTATGTTTTGGACCATGGCGTCTCGTCCGATGTGTTGATCCCTAGTTTTGGGTTCATGGTATTGAAATGTTATGGTTTTGGACCATGGTATTGTGGAAGGCCTAAGGCTATAAAAGAGGAAGGAGATCTTGTGACAAATTACCATCTGAATTATAATTGAAGATCTGATAAAGTTCTAGAGCTGGTATATTGGGTGGTGATGCAGATCTGGATCTGAAAGAAGGTGGAACATTAGCGCAAAAGGAAGGATAAGTTCTATTAACGGGTCATAATCTTTAAACTTGAATGATAGCATCTTTGTATGATTTTGATCTGCTAGATGTGGCGCTTGCTTAATATATGAATCTGATAATCTAGGTTAATTAGTGACTGAATATCTGGAAGAGTGTATTATCCTTTATAGATCTGTACGTAGGTTCAGTGAAGTGAAGGCGCGTACACACGCAGTTTCGGTGAAGTAAATACGCGTATACGCAGGTTGTTCCATACGCAGATCCGTACGCACGCAAGTTTCAGGCTGGTGAAATAACGTATATGCCTTAAGTTGTGATCTAGCTGCTTCTGGTTATTGTTGCTGTGTTTTGGGTTCTGTTTCTGTTGTGTGGTTTCTGGTACTGTGTTCTGGGTACAATTGTCAGAGAAGTATCTACTTGTTTCAGATCTAGTTGGTGAAAAGGAGATTGGTTGATTCTTGATGATTGTTTGATGTTCATGGATCCAGTCTGAAAATTGATGAAAC
>APFE030952541.1:0-16735 GCA_000404065.3 Pinus taeda | reverse complement strand
GCGAGGGGCATGTTGGGTCCCTATAATACTAGTGATTACCCCATTACTATTGTAGTTATACCCCTTATTAATATTGTTGTGCCCCTATTTCCCCCATATTGTTATTACTTTGCCCGATAGAATCCCTCTATTGTTATTTTGTGGCTTTATATTATTATTGTTAGGTCGGCTGGTTTATGTTGTGACACCATAGACTCCTATATATAGAAAGGAGGTTTTTTCATTTGAATCATCCAAGAATTGTTCATTTATGTAATGTAAAGGAGGTTTCCCCCTTGAAGAGGCTGAATTCTAGGGCGTTGATCTATCTTTTCTATCTTTTCTTGAGATGGTTTCATAACAGTATCTATTTCGATCTTCTACCGATTCAAATTTCTTTATGGGTGTTGATTCTTTCACTTGATTTGTAACTGGATATGAACCCGGAGTATCCGATACTAAATATGGAGCTTGGTCCACCATGGGATATGGATCTGGATCAGCTACTATTGGTTCAACTTCGATTACTAGCCTTTAAGATTCTCTTGGCTATCTCCATGGGCATTGACTTGAAGGCCCCTTATTTGGGCATCATAGCTAGGTTATGTATGACGAGTAGCGACTTACTGGAATACGTTAGAGATATAGTAAGATAGGTGAAGATGAAAGTTCAAATAGGGTGTTTCTTCCTTTTTATGGTGACAAATCATTTACTCTATGTCGTCCGTGTCCAAGATCTAGATATACCAATATAGGAAGTTGGGATTGTGTTCGTAGAGTGGCATCATAGTAGATAATGGTAGTCGTTAAATAAAATATTGTAATTAATTAAAGGACACACCTGTCTCTATGGAGTAATAAACCACGAGTATATGGCACCAGTCGAAGCTCATGTTCACAACGAATCAATAGCTTGTAGAGAGAAGGACAAAGAAATATCTTATACTTGGTGAAATAACGACACCAAAAGTTCGAGCACTAGTGTATAAAGTTGAGCACGAATTCCTAACTATAAGGTGAGTAATCTGGAGGCTTCAGTTACTAGACTCTAGTGAAGTGAGGGGAAGATAGAATTATACTATTGGACTGAAGTTGTGTAACAATGGGAGGTATAAGGGACTGACCGTGGAGAAAGATGCTTCTTTATATCTCAAGGCTTTTGCTAGTTACGATTAGAGAATCTCCACTTAGAGCTGGCACATGTATTAATAAAAAATGTGGTAAGTGTAGTCCCCTAAATTCCAATGATATCTCATATATAGATACAAATAGGTGGTGATTTCCTAAACGCCCAAATACCAACATTCCTTGCACTCAATGATGCTTGATTCCAATCATTAAGAGGACAGGAAAATGTAGTAATTTGGTTCTTTTGTAATGCAGTCTAAAGATGACACAATTAAGAAGTTGTTGTTGATTAAGTATAATAAGGTAACCATATATATTACTACCACTATAGTTATGCATGCCAATAATATGATATCCTATGAATCTAGAAGGCAAGGTAAATATCCCATATGTTATTATTATATGGTATGGATAGAAGTAGCTTAGACTCTATGAGAAGGAGACCTCTATGACTATACTATTATATCTAGTTATGCTAATATATGACCGTATTGCTAATAGGAAATATACTATAATCTTAACATATTAGGAGAATAGCGAGACCAATAATGAGTTTATGTTATACTAATAGATCGAGGTATCCAACATAGTATTATATAGTTATAGGATTATATAGGTGTATTAACTATGCTATAATGATAAAATAGTATGTAGATTATTGACTCTAGGGAAGATCCAAATAGTATATTATAACCGTATAAGAAATATAATTAGGTGATTCTAGTAGTATGGATAATCCTGAAACACCAACTATACTTACTACCTTATAGTAATACCTTATACTAGGATTCTAAGTGTGAAATGTTAGTCCCTATAGTAATAGTGATTCCCCCATTACTATTGTTATTGTATCCCTTATTGTTATTATTGTGCCCCATAGAATCCAACTATTGTTATTTTTGTGCCTTTATATTATTATTGTCAGGTCGGTTTGGTTATATTGTGACCCCTTAGACTCCTATATATAGAAAGGAGGTTTTGTCATTTTTTTCATCCAAGAATTGTTCATTTGTGTAATGTAAAGGAGGTTTCCCCCTTGAAGAGGCTAAATTCTAAGGTGTTCATCTATCTTTTCTATCTTTTTGTGAGCTGGTTTCATAACATTTGGTATCAGAGCTTTGGATTCTAGGGTTTCATTGCTCCAAATAGGTCATCATGGAATTTTGTCTATAACTTCTTTTCTATGATGTTTCATAAGAAAAAAACAAAACCCATTTCAGAAAAAATCATGTTGAGCCTCGGGTCCAAATTTCATATCTTGTGTCTCTATATATTCCCAGATATCATTTGAGGAAGTTAGGGTTTTTGCAAGCTCTAGAATTTCATCTAAAACAGGTCATCGTGGAATGTTCGCTATAATGCTTTCTTTATGAATTTTCAGAAGCCAAAAAAAATACCCATTGCAGAAGAAACTGGTCTGAACCTTGGATTCGAATTTCAGATTTCGTCTTGCTATATTTGCGTAGATATAAGGAAGTAAGGATTTTTGCAGACCCCAAAATTACATTCCAAACAAGTCACCTTGCGAAAATTGTCATAACTTTCTCTTTGAGCATGAGATTGAATTTTCGTAAGAAGTTTTGAAAAGAGGTCTGACTATATCTTTTTGGATACCATTTTCAGAGCCTAAGGTTGAAAAAATGACCCGCAACATGTCGTACAAGTTGGCTTTACTGAGCAAGTCTATACTCAGGTCATCGTGGGAGAATTGGCATAACTCTTCATTGGAGAATCTTATCTTGATCAGACTTGCATAGGTAGAAATAATACTTAGAGGGTTACTACAGGAAGAATTTTCAGACCTTGGAGATCTAAAATTACAGAAATACATCAGATTTAATATCAAGCTCCTACAAAGTGAAAAAAAGGTGTGTAGTTTTCTTTAAATTTTTGCATAATCTTGGTTTGAAAAATTAGTTTGAAGGAATTCAAAGGGCATAGTGAAGAATTATTATTGGTAATTGATGCCCCAAAGAAAAAAAATGGAAACATCTAGTAAGAAACCTGAAGGATCTAGAATGACTCATGAAGAATGGGAATAAATGCAACATGATATATCAAAATTACAAGACAAAGTGCAAAAAATGTCACTTGCACAAAAAGCACCAGAATCTATGATGGATATTTTAAAGAAAGACGTAGAAGCTAAGATGTATGGCATGGAAGCTAATATGGATGGTTTAAACAAAGGCATGGAAACTAATATGGATAGTTTAAAGAAAGATGTAGAAGCTAAGATGAATGACATGGAAGCTAATATGGACAATGTGGAAGCTAAGATTGGATGATATGAAGATAGATTTGAAGACAAATTTGAAGACAAGCATGGAATATTTGCAGACATATTTGTAGATAGATTTCACAAAGTTTCTACAAGAAATTCTTACTAATGGCCAAAGGTTAATAAAGGAAACTCATGACGAGAACTAAGAACAAAATAAATGTTAATCACGATTTCATAGACTTTAATGTTGGATCAAAGAACCACCCTGTTCCACAGATCGATATGAGGAAGTTTTATGGAAAGGATCCTAGAACATGGATACTACAGATGGAGCAATTTTTCAATCTCCATAATGTGCAAAACACACAAAATGTACTCATTGCAACTTTATATTTGGAACCAAATCAGTTTGTATGGTATCAATGGATTTTCTCTCATAAACAAATTTCCACATGGGCTATTTTACGAATGAAATGATAGCACATAATGAGGATACAAAAAGAAACAATTTTTTTAGCCAGTTGATAAATCTCAAATAAAAGGGTTCAATGATGGAGAACATTGAGGACTTCCAAAAATTGAATATAAGGGTAAAAGATATTCCAGAGGAGCATAGGATTGATGTGTTCATAGGGACTTTGAAAGATGACATCCAACATGAGGTTCACCTTTGGGAACCAGATTCATTGGAGAAGGCATTCAAGTTGGCAAGAAAAATGGAAATCAAAATTATAGCAACAAGGAAGCCTACCACTCACAAACCTAAAGATGGAAGTGTTGCTGCCCCTAGCCATACACAACCTACAAGTTTGACACCGTAACAATTGGAAGAAAAAAGAGCAAAAGGACTTTGTTAATGTTGTGATAGCATATATACTAAAGGTCATAAGTGTGCTTAGAAGAAATTATCTTACATAGATGTGAAGAGGAGGAAGAAAAGGAACACGAAACGTCAAAATAAGAGGATATACATGAGGAACAATCCCTAGAAAAAAAAAGAAATGAATCCGACCATATCTTGTAATGCATTGGCTAGAATTACCACTACTCAAACTATCAAGATAGAAGGGAATATAAAGAAGAAAAAGGTAATAGTGTTTATTTATTCGGAAAGTACCCATAATTTTATTCATTGTAAGATAGCCAAGGAATTGAATATCCTCCTATATCCAACACCAGAGTGTCAAGTGATGGTTGCAAGTGGAGGAACCATAAATTCCTCAAGAAATTGTCATAATATCAAGCTATCCATGGGAGAATATGTATTGAATAGCCCAATGCTTTCCATTCTAATGGGTGGTGCTAATGTTGTACTAGGAGTCCAATGGCTAGTTGGGTACAATAGCTTTTAATTTTCAAGAACTTTTCATGAAATTCTTTGTAGAAGGAAAGGAAGTTGAATTAAGGGGTATCGTAGGGAAATTGGGAAAGATAATCAGCTCTAACGAAATGACAAAGCTTCTAAGAAGGAAAAATGAGGCATAATTGCACAATTATGTTTACTAGAGGATCCCACATCGAAACCATCCATTTCTTCATATATCCAAAAAGTCTTGGACAATCATTCCAAGATATTTGAGACTCCCAAAGGCCTCCCACCTATTTGTGATTATGATCATGCTACCAATTTGATTCCATGAAGTGCTCCTCCAAACATCAGACCTTACAAATATCCCCATGTCCAAAAGAGTGGAATTGAACGTATGGTTGCATAAATGCTAGAGGCTGGTATAATTCAACTTAGTCAAATTTCTTTCTCTACTCTAGTAGTATTGGTTCATAAGAAGGATGGATCATGGCGCATGTGTCCAGAGTATAGGGAGTTCAACAAGCTCACTATTAAAGATAAATTTCCCATTCCTATTGTTGATGAATTATTGGATGAATTGCATGGATCAATTTAATTCACCAAGTTGGATCTTCATTGAGGATATCAGCAAATCAGAATGAAGACTGATGTTATTCCAAAAACAACATTTAGAAGTCACAAGGGTCATTATGAATTGTTTCTAATTCCTTTTGGCCTTACTAATGCACCTTCTACATTTCAAGGTTTGATGAATTCCATTTCAAACCCTTAGAAAATTTATGTTAGTATTTTTTGATTATATACTAATATACAACAAGTCTTAGAAGGATCATGTCCAACATGCTGACATGGTGCTCAAACTATTGGAGGAGAAACAATTATATGCAAAAATATCCAAATGTTTCTGTGGGGTACAATAGGTGGAATATCAAGGTCATATTGTATCTCATGAAGGTGTTAAGGTAGACCATAGAAAA
Organism: Pinus taeda; assembly: GCA_000404065.3. NCBI lineage: Eukaryota > Viridiplantae > Streptophyta > Pinopsida > Pinales > Pinaceae > Pinus > Pinus taeda. The sequence continues at coordinate 11,118 of APFE030952541.1, read as the reverse complement.
ATTAAAACCATTAAGGAATGGACAATCCCCACATCCATAAAGCATCTACAAGGATTTCTTGGGTTGACGGGCTATTATTGCAAGTTTGTTAAGAATTATGGGAGAATAGTAGCACCTCTAACAACATTATTAAAGAAGATGCTTTATCATGTACTCTAGAAGCAACAAAGACCTTTGATCATATTTAAGCGGCAATGTGCCAAGCACCAATCTTGGCTACACCGACTTCACAAAAGCCTTTATTGTGGAATGTGATGCCTTAGGAAATGGATTTGGTGTTGTTTTAGTGCAAGAAGAAAGAACCATTTCTTTCGAAATTCATCCAGTCAAAGTAAAGTATTTACATAGAGATATTCATGAGAAGGAAATGCTGGAAATACTACATGAATGTAAGAAATGGTGACCCTACCTAATGGGAAGACACTTCAAGGTAAAAACAGATCACGATTGTCTTAAATACTTTTTAGAAAAAATATTGTCTTGAAAAGAGGAGAAAAAATGGGTTAGAAAGATGTTGGTCTATGGATAAGAAATCATCTACAAAAAAGGGAAGCAAAATGTTGTGGCAAATTCTGTCTCAAGAAAGGATGAGGATGTCTAAGCATTTCTTTGCACCATTTCTATTATCCAACCAGATTGGATAAATGAAGAAAGGGATGAATGGAAGAATGATGAGGAAGTGTGGGCACTAATTCAAAAGATACAACAAGATCTCAATACATCTGATACATTTAGCTATTCGTTATGGTACAAGGGTTATACCTATGTAAGAATTCCCAACTCAAACAAACTATTCTTAAGGAATTGCACACGTCTCCCTTAGGAGGGCACTCATGACTTCTATAAACCTACCACAAGGTTAAGAAGGATTTTTTTTGGGATGGCCTTAAATCAAATATTAAAAAGTTTGTGGCTGAATGTTTGGTTTGCCAACAAAATAAAGTTGAAACAATTAAGACCCCAGGACTATTACAACCTTTATCGATTCCAAGACAATGTTGGGAGGAGGATTTAATGGATTTTATCACAGGTATACCCATTTCCGAAGGAAAGAGTGTTATCATGGTGGTAATTGATAGAACCAAGTATGCACACTTATGTGCACTATCTCATCCATTTAAAGCAAGTACAATTTCTACTGCATTTATGGAAACAATTCAAGAGCTACATGGAAACCCAAAGATTATTGTAAGTGATAGAGATCTCATTTTTACTAGAAATTTTTGAACATAATTATTTTCTTGTCTTAGGACTCAGTTAGCTCATAGATCATCTTATCATCCTCAATTTGATGGGAAAACTAAGATAGTAAACAAATATTTGGAAGGATATCTTCATTGCTTTGTATCTGATAAGCATACACAATGGATCAATTGGTTGCCTCTAGCTAAATGGTGGTATAACACTTCCTTCCATACTGCAACAAAAGTGACTCCATTTATGGCACTTTATGAATATCATCCACAACCCATCACATCATATTTAAGAAAAAATTATAAGGTTCAAGAAGTGCAAGATCAGATCGAGCATCACGAGCAAGTTCTCCAACTCTTAAAGGATAACCTCATCTTGGCACAAAATGGAATAAAACAATAGGAAAATCAACATCGCAATCAAAGAAGTTTTGATGCAGGTGATTGGGTACTCATACGGCTACAATCATTTAAACAAATGTCCCTCAAGCAAGCTAAGAAGGATAATAAATTATCACCACAGTATTATGGCCCATACAAGGTGTTGCAAAAGATAGGTCTTATGGCATACAAATTGGAGCTTCCTGTAGCTTCCCGAGTGCACCCAGTTTTCCATGTTTCATGCTTAAAGAAGGTTATAGGTGACAAGATTCTAGTTCAAACAATATTTCCAAAACTTTATGAGGAAGGAAAAATCAGATTGGAACCTAAAGTAGTCAAAGTGTGATGTAGGAAATGTTGCCTCGGTGGACAGAGACAACTCCTCTAGCCCTAGAGTGGGTATAATCGAAGTAATACAAAACAACAATCAATTTCCTTAAATAGTCATTGTTGAAAGAGCCTACCTCAAACAAGTGTTCGATGAAGCTTTCGTTGCGCCACTACAGCTATCGTTTCCTTCTCCTCAATGAGTAATCATTCTGAAACAACACAAGAGAACAACAGAACATGTAATCAAGAACAACAATGATCTATTTACTTACAGAGTCAAGGAACCATAAGATATGGAGTACATTTTACACAAGACATAGGAAACCATCATTGATTGTATTAAAATGAATCAAAATAAAATCTTACAACCAAGCCTTGACATCACAAGCCTTCTTGAAGGGTTCAGTCGGTATGTTTCTTCAATCATTCACTCTCAAGAATGGATCTCCCAAATGGATGATAACTCTCTCTCTCACTCACAAGCTCTAATACAAGGCTAAGGCAATCCACAACCAATTGCTAAACTATCAACAATTCACACTGCAAACTCACAACAAAGCTAGATAATTTGCTTCAATCCAAAAACCAAGAACCAACTGATCATAACAATGGGGAGTGATTTTATAGAAGGAAGTGCTTCCATAAAATGAGGAATAGGGAGCTTATCCTCAAGGGAGGTTTCTCAAAAGTTGGAACTACTATCCCAGAGGAGGAAAGGTGAACTCCTTTGACCCAACAACCAGCTTTAGAATCACCAAGAAGCATTATGTTTGAACTATTCACCATATCTGGATCGTCGCAAGTCATACACTAAGGCTCAACGATGACGTCACATGGAAGCAATGTATTGAGACAAATCGTCGCAAGAAGAATCTTGAGGACTTGCGTTGAGCCCTAAAATCTGACCATCGGAGGAAACTGATGTACCCCTGTGACGACGGTGCGACGTTATAGTTCAACACAAAGAATTTTCACAAGAATAATGATGCTTACTGGCGACGATGAAGAAACATGGATAAAAGGGTCAATCTTCAGGATTAGAGAGCACTTTCTTGATCTTCTTGAATGAGTGGGAAGACATGGACATGTTTATTTGATGTATGACATAGTGGAGGTGTCACTTAGGGACTAACATGAGGTCGATGACAAATTACTGTGTAAGAGATGCCCCCTAAAGAATGAAGCCAAAGAGAGTGGGAGGGGTGAAATGCTTTACGAAATCATAACCGAACTAGGAAACCATCGTGGAGAACCTGTAGGTGCAAGTATAAGTTATATCTCTAATAGGGAAATACATGTAGTCTAGGCATTGGTGTAGCCATCCAAAAGACATATGATGTTTTGTCTATGGTATGGATGTAGCCACATAGTTGAGAAGGCCATATAAAGATAGAGGTATGGTTGCAGCCATCCAGGAAGACTCAGGTATGGTCGCAGCCATATAATGAAAGAGTCATGTATGTAATCATGAACCAATCCACGCAACCCAAACTTATGTAATCTTAGTCTGGGGTCTGGAATCTCAATCGATCATAGTACAATTTCTAACATGTGAATAGATGTGCTGAATTTGAGCATGGTAGAAAGTCACTTGATTGCCGGTCGATGATGAGACTGTTAACAAGCGCGATAGATCCTACCAGTGATGTCAATGGTTCTCAAGGTACTACCAGCATAATCCAAAAAGTGTAAATAATGATCTGGAGTCAAACATTCATGGAATCACCTAATCAAAGACCAATGATGTAAGTCCATCGTCGAGCGTGAAGAACTTGTCGTTGAGGCATGCAACCTCTGAGGTACCAAAGAATGTCTAGATCAACATCCTAGATAATGAGTTGGTGTCGACAGGAAGTGACCCATCGCAGGAGGGCCATAATGTTTCCCCCATAAACGACACGAGACAAGGAATAAGAGGAAGATGGTGAAACAGAGAATCCAAGGAGGATGTAAGGGTACAAACTCTAGAAGGATAATACTCTTGAACATATCGACGACACGACTCTGGAATGAGGCAGCATTTTGGTACCAAGGGATTAGAGGTCAGATGGAGACAACAAGGATCAAATGGAATGAGGCAAAATGAAAACCCAAACCTTGGATGGCCAATGACGATGCAAGGATATCCAAAACTCGACAAGAAGCAAAAAGTGACGATGTTCAAGAGTGACTAGCTGCCGTAGGTAATCAATGATGATTTCCAACTTTTTACCCCACCATTGCTGGCGAGTACCCCAATTATTTTTGAAAAAAAAAGCTTGAAGGGGATAGCATATGCTTATGATATAAGTTTTTACTTTAGAAAAATCCAACCTAGTAAAAGTTTAACGAGCCCTAGGGAGGAGAGGCTGGAGTCTCATCATGGCGACAAGTCTAATGTCGTCAGGGTTTAACAATTCTCACATAGGTAAAACTCGAAGTTTTTTTCATGTTTATAGAGTTTAAAAAGGACACAGAAAAGAAAACTCCAAGGGGGGCATTTTTTGTAAGTTTGTGTCCCTCAAGCCCAAAAAAGTAGAAAACAATACTCGAGAGAACCGCTTGACCATTTTGATCAAGGAGTACTTTTCGTAGCTAGTGTTCCGGATCCAAAAAAGTTAAAAAGTGATCAGAGATGCGATGTTTCATAACCAAAAACAAGCTTGAAATGACAAAAGCTTGACCATATTTTCGCGTTTATACGGTTAGAAAAGAGTTGAAAGTGGACCGCCTTTTTATTCCATTTAATGAGTCAAACGGGAAAAACTGAGCAAACTTTTCATCTTTAATAAGTCGTAAAAGAGTTTAAAGAAAACTTGTGGAAAATTTCACAATATGGAACAAGCATATATTAACCATTAAAATGTATCCATCGCCCTTGTTCCTCTGCAGAAAAACGAAATATAAGATCCATTCGACAAAAATATACATCGTAATATTGAAAAACTAGGTCAAAAACCTAAAACCATAGGCAAAAATAGAAACATGTTGTAAAACCCAAGTCCTATAGTTTAAAAAAACCCTAAATTTGCAAAAAATTATCTATATAAGACCCTTGGTAAATCATTTTTTACATTGTGCTTTGAGTTTTACCCTTTGGTAATTTTTCAACTACGTACCTATCTGCTCTTTAGAGCTCAATCCCGTCACTTGTGATCAACCATTTTGCGTGACAGTTTCACCAAGTAAGTACATCAATCTCATCCCTACATTTTGATTGTTTTAAAGTAGAATTTCATGCATTTTGGGTGGTTTTGGTGGATTTTTGGTTTCACAACCATGCTCTGGTCTTCTTGGAAGTCCCTCATGGGTTTGCGACGATCAGGGATTTTACACATACCACAATCAGGATCATTGTAGGAAACAAGTGTGCCCCTGTGACGATCTGGTAAAAAATGAACTATGAAATTGAGTCATCAGAGTTGTTTTTAAAATAGCTACGACGACGCTGCAAACATGAAATTTTCATTTTTAACAACATTTTAAACCAAGAAAATGGCTCAAAACAATTCTAATCGATTGCAGGGTGAAAAAATTGCATGGCAGGAGCGAACGGATGACGTTGATGATGAAAGAGGATTTAATGACCCAAATTGTAGAATAGCCTTGTAGAACTGCAGGTTACTAAAATTTTTCCTCACACCTCTTCTTTGGGCACAACTAGACTTGCTCGAGTTCTTGTTTCACTCATGGAACTCGACGGAGGGAAAGTTTATCATTTGGGGTCAGGAGATTGAGTTCAATGGTACCAACATATATTTTTTCATAGGATTATCTCGTCGAGGTGAGAGACCCCACATGGAGGGCATGCGGGTTTCTAGAGAAACACTCAACATGTTAATTGCACATTCGTGCCTGGGGGCATGTAAGTCACCCACTAGTGGGAAACTATAGATCTCCACCGTGGAGGACTTGACACTACGTGTCTTACTATTTACAATCACGAGAGTAGTAGGCTCTTAGGCACAACATGAGGCGACTAAGACCCAACTACCGTTGGCTCTAGATTGACTTAACCCGACCATATATGACTGGGCCAAGGTAGTGTCTCTAAACCTAAAGAGACAACTGACCAAGTGTTGACGTGGAGAGACCAAATAGGTTGGTTAGTGGTCTATCCTGGTACCACTCATGCTGAAGCAAGTACCACTACTTTAGCTGTAGGACATGGATGTTTCATTGCCAAGACCATGAGAGAGTCGCATCGCCAGATGGGCACATGTGATGCGAGAAGGAGGTGGTTGTTTGCCAGTCTCATGGGGATCACTCTTCATGGAGTGTCTAGATCGACAGCAGGTTTTCGTTGATGATTGGCCCTATGTAGGCATAGACTTTTGAGGGGACCCTGACATGCTGCTTCTGCCCAACGAGAAATGGGACGAGAGAGGTAACACACTTGGTTAACCACCACACTATTTAGATGTTTCTTATAATGTTTTTGGATTTTTAAATGTATACATCTTAATAATTGTGTTCATTCTTGGAAATGTGGGACCTTAGAGACCTATGGGTCTTGCTCCTACAGAACGGGGGGAGGAGAATAGAGAGTTTTCCCTACCACCCCCAGGTGGTAATGTAGAGGAGGAGATAGCCTAGAACCTCGAGGGTTTGACGGAGGGGACCCCAGACTACAGGGGGTTCGAGGAGGTCCCACGAGAGTACCAGAGACATACTGCTAGTGTATCACCCAGGGTCCATAGACTACTCAAATGAGTAGCGTGGTTAGTGGTCTACTACAGGGAGCAGAACCCACCACATTAGATGCCTAGGTTCATTTTTCTGCTATTTTGAGAGACATGTGTCTCGGATGTATCATGAATGTATACCATATTTTTTGACATACACATTATTTTTGAGCACCTTAGTGTGCCACACGATATATATATATATACATGGGCGTAATTTCCTTCTCGAACATAACACCCTTAGGGTAAAAACGATACATGGGCGTAATTTCCTTCTCGAACATAACACCCTTAGGGTAAAAACGATACATTTTCATAATGTCTAATTTAAAAAATTAGTTGTGGGTATTTCTTTTCATGATGGGTGAGCTCAAATGCACAAGAGTTCCATACAAATATACTAGAGAGTGAAAGTGTGTCCAGCCTACAAGTTGCGAAGCCAGAAGATGTCACCGGTGTTGAGAGATTCAAAATTGACCCAAAAATACATACGTCATCCCAATGGTTTGGTGTACCTAGATTAGAGCCACAAAACCTTATGAGTATAAAATATGGGTCAAGGATATACTAGTAGAAATATTTATATTGTCAAAAGAAAATAAAATAACAAGTGGATATGATTATACATATGAAGGAGTCCCATTCAATTCTCCCTACAAATAGGTATGAAGTATGTTAGAAATTACCCATATGTAAATATGTAAGAAAGGGCATTGGACTAATAAAAATGGGTAGGGGAAAACCATGAATAATAAAAAAAATTAGTCAAGAAGAAATGATTTTTTTTACGAAACAAATTACTCATTTTTTTACTTTTGTCTAGCTCTAGATAAACATTTAAACATAGGTCCCAATTATGACCACACAATGAATCTTAGTGTGCCATGGTCTCAACATCCCACCACTAGGTCATAAACTAACTGAGAATAAAATGAGAAATACAAAAAATAACTGAGGATTTTTTTCCTAAGAAGAAGGAATTTACCTCATGTCGAGAAACCTTTACTAAGAGAAGGTCAAAAGAAACACAATTATCTCACAAAGCACGTGTAACACATAGAAAAGTGTGCTAATATAAACCTTGTATCAATTTTTAGCTAGAATATGCCATAGGTATGAAGAAGAAACGAGGGCTACATGGAGAAGAGTGTATTCAAGGTAGACCCTTACAAGACATTCAACAAAAATAAGACTAACACTAATAGGGAAAATTTGTGATCGAACGATAGTAGGAAAGTCTTCACACCACTATAAGGGAAATATTCCATACTAAACCAACAATTGTAAGTAAAATGATTGGTTAAGAAAATGTATGAACAAAACTAAAGACAAAAGAGTATAAATATGCAGATATAAAGTTGACCCTATACCTTGTTACTTACCAGTTCTGCCACATGGTGTCAAAATGTGCCACCAATGAAATAAAATGAATGATGGATGGGACAAAAGTGAGCTATACCTAGCATGGAAAATTCATAAGGAATGATAGATCGAAACCTAGTAGCATAGTCGAATGACACTCTTGCTGTATCCAAGAAGAAAACTAACAAACGAATTGGAAGGCATATCCTTTCACATGAATCAAATCCCTAACACGAAGCATCGTGAAATTTTTAAAACATAATTAGGACTATCAATTACAAAAGTATGCCCTACAATGTCAAAGCATGTGATATCCTATGAGGAATACATGCGGTCATGATGTAGGAGCATTCAACTCAACAATCTCATCATATTCTAGTTGACTTAGGTGGTCTAGTGTTTTCAAGGAAGCTGGATTCCTATGTATGTAATTATTAATGTTTTAAGTGATTAGAATAGGAATTAATTAGGTATTGTGAGGATATTTGTAAATTCTCTTGAATGTAGGAGAACATGGGTGATTAATGATGATGAGAGAGTTAGAAATCAATTGTAAGTCTTGGACTAGAAAGTGGTTTCATGATTCGAGGAGCGAGGGAGGATTCTTATGGAAAAGTAGGAGTCAAAATTTGACTTAGAAGATATTTAGGATTTAGTTCAGCAGATTAAGGATCTGAGCTAGAATTAGTTCAACATAATGTTTTGTATAAATGGAAGCCTAAAAGGCATAGAGGATCAATAGTTAGAGAAGTTGTTAGTGAGTCAAAAAGTCAGCTAAGCCTATGGGAAGAGAAGAAGAAGGGCCACTCATATAGAAGATTAGCAAAAGGAAGAGATTCCTGTGTCAATGTTTATTTGTTAATACATATTACTCGATTCAGAGTTTTTATAATGTGTATTTTGTAACTAAATTATAAGCTGTGTGTGACTAGAGTAATTATGTGTAACTTATGTTGCAGGTGTACAAAATGAGGGAAGGGGTAACAAAGAAGAGTGTATCAGGTTTACACACAGTCAGTGTTGGAGAGATCGTTCAATATTCTAGTGAATATGTGAAGGAGTGAAATAACGGAGTTGAAGATCGGAATCATAACAAGTGAAGACCATAAGGTGGAAGAAAATACATAGGGAGAAAGCCGAATGGGTTGTTACACAACAAGAGACAAATGAATGTAGTAGGGGAGCATATGATTCATTGGATCAATCAGATCAATGAATGAAAGCGAAGGAGGTAGACGACAAGGATTAAGTCATGCTACATATATAAAAGAGGTGAATGATGGTGATTAATAACCACTGTGGGGGTAGGAGAGTATGGGATGCCTTGATCGTGATTGATGTCCCATAGTAAATCCTAACTATTGATCCCACAGTCAACGTTTATGTCATAGTCAATGCTTACGTCATAGTCAACAGCAAGGTTATGGTGGTTGATAATCCATCTGCTAGTTAAAGGGTCGCAGACTGGAGGACTGGATGGCTTCTGTTATCTTATGGATATCTGGTTTTAAGTTGACAGGACAATAGTCTTAAACCCGTACCCGAACATTTGTAGATCAAGGACTGATAATTCTCATCAGCTACGTGAAGGCGGTAACGATGGCATAAGTGATCCACCCGATATCATTGTAGACTGTCAGATCAAGCGGACTTTGATCAACGAATATAAAGCGTCAGGTTAGTTTGCTTATCAGGAAAAAGTGTAGCTGTTGGATCGAGGGTAAGATTGATAGTGGAGATTAAAGGGAAAATATTTGTGGTGAGTGGACCCGATGAAGTTATAGGTGCGATTTTAATTTATTTGGAGTCCGTTTGTGTAATCACATATTTCAAGTCGGGAGTTCTCAATTCATGTTCTATTGAGTGCTTTGAAACTCTGCAATTGCGATACAGGATGATCTGGTACGTAGACTAGGTTAATTATTGAAAAGTTTTGTATGAGATTCAATTAAAGGCCCTTAATCTTAAATTATGAAGGTTTGACCAAATAAGTTATAGAAATTTTTGAGATTAATAATATTATGAATTTTATATGCATACTGTGAGTATCGCAAAATTTTTGCTACGTCAGTTCATTAATAAACTCTATCGATGTGGACCAGTAATGGACTTAATGTAAAAGGAAATATGCGACCTCAACTAATGATTAAGGAAAACCATATAGATAAAAATGAATCGAATGGAAAAAAACCAAGTAAAACATTTATTCAAATAATATATTCCAAGTTTAAAAATGTAATATAAGGATGAGGTAAACCCGTAATCACATAAAGGATAAAGGCGGGATGGAATCCCACATTATATATTATCGCACTCACTCTATATAAATAGTTAGGAGGCTTAAAGAATATATTCCAAACTATTAAACGTAAGTTATTTTTTATATTGGAGAAGTATGGTGCACAAGGGACCCATAATAGACTTAAAGGAATTATATTCGAGTATGTCCTAAGTTGAAATCAAAGGCATGGGATAATCATCAAAATGTTAAAATAAGTTGTACATATGTGTCTTTATAATATGAGTAGAGGTAATGTAAAGGTTTAAGTTTAAATAGTTCATTGATAAAGTAAAGGGAAAATGTGGTTAGTTTATTTGAAGTTAATGATTACATTTGAATTAATGTGATAATAATTTAACTCTAATATGATAATAAAATATGGATGTCTAGTTACTTATAATAATATGTTTTCTCATATATATTTTTATATGGATAATGTTACCATAAATAATATTAATTGTATTAAGAGGTACTCTATAACCAAGTATAAGAGAAATGTGTAAGTGTAATCTAAGAATGTTGGTTAGAGTTTTCTAAATGTTAGAATTATTATATATATATATATATATATATTATATATAAAAAACAAAACAAAGAACAAAATCAATGTTGGTTTATAATTCAAATAAATAAAATAGAAATATAAAATGTAAATGAATGTCGAATAATTCCACCTAGAATTATCTATGTCATCTTAATTTATAAAAGAAAAACTAACTAAATAAAAATAAAAAAATGGGATAAATATAAAGTACAAAGCTATGGGCTATAACAAAACCATGTAAAAAAAATAATATATTAAATAAATAGAAAGTACAAAACCATTCAATATAAACAAGCCATGGGATATAACACTTTTCTCAAAATGTACTTTAACACAATAAAATCCAACAACTAAAATCCAAGG
>APFE030952540.1:0-22067 GCA_000404065.3 Pinus taeda | reverse complement strand
GAAATATATTCTTCTGAACAAAACTCCAAAATACCCCATCATAATCCTAGGTGTTGGATCAACGATTGATATAAATCATAAACCTTTCATATGGGAGAGTTTTTTTTTTCCTAGGTAGGTGGGACTACACATGGGTTTTTAAATAATAACCTTAACATCAAGGAGTGCCTTAAAAGTACACCCAATAAACATCTATTCAAAATCCTCTAGGGTGGTGTTGTACTATGTAACAATGCCCCCACCCCCCATTTATACAAGTAATAGTAATTAATATTTGACATATAAATAAATGCAAACTCTACGAATTTTCCTTAAAAACCTTAAAAAGGGAACTCATGCTTGAAGCTCTTATCACAAATTGCATCTCAAACTTTTCCATGTAACAATTGTTAACATTCCATCGAAAATCCCGAAATGCAATATGTGATGAGGTCCCCACTATGGTTTTCTGATCACCACACTTTAATAACACACGATCACACTTAACAAATCACAAATTGATGGAGCATGCCATTGTGTCAACCCTTAAGAATTTGCGAAATGTGATATTGCGATTCTCGTAATCACATTTCTCATTAACTTCGAATAATGTTATATGGCAAAGTTTGAAAGTTTTGATGCGCAAATAAAGTGTGAAGCATGGAGAAGTTACTGAGATTTAATGTAATAATGAGTGGTTTGATAGAGTAATTAATTCCTCAAGGAGAGGAATTGATGTTTTCAAGTTATTGCTAGTTAACATTGAAATCTCATGTAAAATCTTCCCACGATTCAAAGTCATTTCAAAGAACTCTCTTCCTTAATTGTCCTCCATTGTGTGTGCTAATATATCTCTTTCATTTCAAGCAAGCCTCAAGAGAAATGTCATTGTGAAAGGTAATGCAAAAGCAGAAGAAGTAGAGAATTACAGAGTCTATTATATCAGAGATGTCGCCTATATTCGCTGATGAGGAGTGACACCATGGGAAGTCATGTACAACAGACTTGAAGATAAGCCTCCTAAAATTACTATCATAGAGGCAAAAAATGACCCAATAAAACTGGTGGGGGTCCAATCCAAAGATGTTGCTTACTCCTTCCCTCCCAAAATAGGAGCAAGAGCGAAAATACTCCCATACATTGATATGATTAGATGGGTGGTCAAAAATCTCAGTATTCAAGACACGTAATTCATGAAATCGAAGATGGAGCTAATGGGGTCCTTCAAAGATGAAGACCTGAAGAAAATGTATCATCTACCTCACCCTCAAGAAATATATGATAAAACATACGTAGCCAACTTCGCGAAGAAAATTGAAGGACCTTTCAAGATGATCCACGGTTGGAGGGTCATAGAGAAAAAATTCAAATATGATAAAACGAGTATGTATCTCGTAGATTATTTGGAAAACCCCTGTAACTATGCAGATTCTATGTTATGTAGGTTATATGGATTACCTAATGATAGCAAGTTTTCCGTAGAATGGATTCCTTTAATTAATGCTTCTGTCAATTCCCATATAATGAATTGGCCCACTATCCTATCTGATAACCTAGGTACTGCTATTTCTGAGTACCATCAAAAGAGATCCACCTCCACAGAGAACCTTCCTCCATTTTATTTCAGTGACTATATCATGGATGTCATCAATTTCTATACTAAATTTCCAATCATGGGTTGAAAATGGACATTGCAAGACCCCTAACCCATTCATCTCAACCACAAATAGATTTGGGAATCCCATTATATACCCAATTTTTATAAAATATGTCATGGTCTCATTTTACAGTTGCATCAATTTATTTTCAATGAGAAAGTCCCCATGGTTTCTAAAGAAGCCACTATAGACCTTCTCGTAGTAGGTAAGTATTTTGCTAAAGAATGGCTTACATATATTAGATCTTTTGGTATTACAGGGAACGCAGATGTGTTCCCTTTGTATGTCTCCGACAAGACAATAGTAAGAGAAATATCTCACTAGGCTATGGGAAAAGACCTAACCAAGACGATAAAAGATAACAAAAAGTCATTATGGCCATCCTTTCCCATTCAATTTTGTTCTTTTTCATTAGAAAATTTCAACGATGCAACCAAGGAATCACTAAGCCTAGAGAGCCTCATGCTCCATACCGAGGCAATTTGATCCAAACATAATAGCACATAATCTTACTGCAGTAAAGATTAATCCCTTTAACTATGAGGCTAATGATTATTAGGATCTTTGAGAATTAGCTCAATCATTCAAACAAGCATTGGAATGGGCAAAGGACATTTTGAGTCGTGATGATTTTAAGAAGTTTCACGAACTCAGAAGTCAAAGGCTCGAAACAATTCCATTGCATTTGTTAAGGGCTTAGGACAAACCTACTCCCAATGTAACTATCAGGAATGAGGGACCAAATTCTCGCATAGATTCTCAAGTGGATATAGGGAAAGCATAGAATACAGGGAAAGTGTAGGACATAGAGAATACAGTGGAACCCAACATAAGGTCTATCGAAAAACACGTCATAAGTGACCTAACTAATGATACTGGTCCAGAAGTCAAAAGCAACAATTTGGAGAAATAATGGGACCAATTTAATAAAAGGCTACAATATACTCCTAAGACAACAGATGCCCAGGAAATCACAAAATATCACACTCCTCTACAAACTCAGAAAACTATAGAGTCTAAGTCAACGGATGAGAAAGGGGAATGTTCACAACATACAAAAATCATTCTTGCATTACCGAAATTGGAAATTATCCTAAAGGTAACTGAAATTCCTCCTTTATATGTGTTCTACAACCCACTGCATAAGGCTATTGTGAGAAGGCAGAGGAAGAGAAGGAGGGTGGAAACACCTGAGATCCCAGCAGGGAATGAGCAGATGTACATAGTTTAGAAGGATATTCCTTCCAATCCTGCTAAAACTTTGACAAGGTTGTTGTAGTTTACAGGAGCATATGCAACTTCCACTATGGATAAATCCCCTGAGGTATCAATTTTGTTAAGGGAAAGGGAAGAAAAGATAGTGCAACTCGAGCAACATCTTAGAATTGGGAAGAAAAGTGTGAACAAACAAGCTGTTGAACAACTAGCCCTGCAACAGAATATGGAGGTATTAAAGATAAGCCATGAAGAAAACATCTTTGTGAAGAACATACAAATCCAACAAGTGCAAGAAGCCATGGAAAAATATAGAGATGTCCCTAGTGTCTATGAATTCATCAAAGAGGCACTAAAGCTAAATTCTCTTCTATCAAAACAAAAAGATCTATTTTTTCCAAAGAATGTTGCATGTCACTCCTTATCTAATCACCAGTGATTATAATGTTAATAGATAAGGTGATTGACTAGAGAACTGAATTTAATGATTTAAATACAAATATCTCTGAATTCATTGAATGGTAAGAAATTGAAGAAGGAAGGAGAGCTAATCTTCCCGAGATTGAGGAGACACATAGGGACTTTTATTTACTCTAACCTACTCTAGCCTATCCTAACCTACTATATGCTACTAGAGTTTAGCCTACTCTAGCATAGCCTATTATAGTCTAACCTACTCTAGCATAGCCTAGCTTACTTAGCCTACTCTACTCTAGCCTAGTCAAGCCTACTTTAACCTACTTTAGCCTAGCCTACCATAACCTACTCTATCACAACCTATCCTAACCTAGCATATCTTAACCTACTCTATCCCATTGTAACCTAGCCTCTCCTTAGCCTACTCAACCTAGCCTAGAATAACCAAGAATAACATATCTACTCTAGCATACACTAGCCTAGCCTACCCTAGTATTTCCTATTCTACTCTAACATACTCTATCCTAGGGCCTATTCTATCCTACTTTAGCCTAGCTTAGCTCACTCTAGCCTAACGTACTCTAGCCTAGCCTATTCTAGTCTAACCGACTCTAGCCTAGCCTAGCCTAGCTTAGCCTACTCTACTATACCCTACTAGGCTACTCTGACCTAGCATAGCCTTGCCTAGCTTAGCCTACTCTACTCTAGCCTACTAGGCTACTCTGACATAGCCTGGCCTACTTTAGCCTACCTTAGCCTAGTTTACCATAGCCTACTCTACCATATCATATCCTAGTCTACCATATCATAGGCTACTCTACTCTAGCCTTGTCTAGCCTAGCCTAGCCTATTCTACACTATCCAAGCGTAGCCTAGCCTATCCTAGCCTACTCTACTTTAGCCTATCCTATCCTCCTCTAGCCTCACCTAACCTATGCTACTCCAACCTCACCTACTCTACAATAACCTACTCTACTCTTATCTAGCCTAGCCTACTTTACCCTAGCTTGGCCTAGCATACTATACTCTACTCTAGCCTAGCCTAGCGTTTTCTAATCTACTCTAGCCTAGTTCATCCTACTCTATCCTACTCTAGCTTAACCTACCCTACCCTACCCTATTCTTGTCTAACCTACTCTACCCTATCCTAGCTTACCCTACTCTACTCTAGCTTACTAAGCTACCCTAGCATAGCCAAGCCTACTTTAACCTACTTTAGCCAACCCTAGCCTACCCTCGCTTAACCTACTCTATTATATTCCATCCTACCCTAACCTACTCTATCCTATTATAGCCTAGCCTATCCCTAGCTTACTCTAACCAAGCCCAGCCTAACCTATCCCTAGCTTACTCTAACCAAGCCTAGCCTAGCCTAGTCTATCTACTCTACCCTAGGCCCTAGTCTAGTCTATCCTATTCTAATCTAACCTACTCTAGCCTAGCCTACTCTATTTTGCTACATCTTGGCTTGGATTACTATCCTAGCGTACTCTAGCCTATCTTATTCTAGTCTAACCTACTCTAGCATAGCCTAGCTTAGCCTACTTACTCTCCCCTATTAGGCTACTCTAAACTAGCCTAGCCTACTATATCTTACCCTATCCTAGCTTAGCCTACCCTATCCTAGTCTAGCCTATCCTAGCCTACTATACTCTATCCTTGCCTAACCTATTGTAGCCTAAACTAGCCTAGCCTAGCCGATTCTACTCTACTCTAAACTACCCTATTTTAGCCTATCCTATCCTAGAGTAGCCTAACCTACTCTACTCTAGCCTAGCCTCCTCTAGCCTACTCTACTCTACTCTAGCCCAGCATAGCCTACTCTAAACTAGCTTAGCCTACTCTAGCCTTACTCTAGCCTAGCATAGCATGTTCTAGCCTAGCCTAGCATACTTTAGCCCACTCTTATCTACTCTACTCTCGCCTACCCTACTCTACTCTACTTTAGCATTGCCTAGCTTACTATAGCCTAGTCTAGCATATCCTAGCCTAGCCTAGCTTACTCTACTCTACCTTAGCCTACTTTACTATAACCTAGCCTACTCTAGCATACTCTAGCTTTAATATAGCCTTTCTTAGGCTAGCCTACTCTAGCCTAGCCTAGTCTACTCTAGCCAATATTACTCTACCCTACTCTAGCCTAGCCTAGCCTAATCTACTCTTATGTTAGCATACTCTAGGATACTCTAACCTAGCCTAGCCTACTTTATCCTACTCTGGCCTAACCTAGCCTACTCTAGCCTACTCTACTCTAGCCTAGCCTAATCTACTCTTATCTTAGCATACTCTAGGATACTCTAACCTAGCCTAGCCTAATTTATCCTACTCTAGCCTAGCATAGCCTACTCTGGCCTACTCTACTCTAGCCTAGCCTAGTCTACTCTAGTGTAGCCTATCTACTCTAGTGCAGCCTATCCTACTCTAGCCTATCCTAACCTACTCTACTCTAGCCTAGCCTAGCATGCTCTACTTTAGGCTAGCCTAGATTTCTCTAGTCTAGCCTAGCCTACTCCACCCTAGCTTAGCTCAGCTTACTGAATCCTAACATACTCTATCCTAGCCTATTATAGTCTAACCTATTCTAGCCTAGTTTAGCTTAGCCTACTCTACTGTGGCTTATTAGGCTACTCTAGCGTAGCGTAGTCTACTTTAGCCTACCCTAACCTAGTGTAGCCTACTCTATCTTATCCTAGCCTAGTCTAGCATAGTCTAGCCTATCCTAGCATAGCCTAACCTAGCCTACTCTACGCTAGCATACTTTATCCTAGCCTACTCTACTCTACTCTAGGCTATTCTAGCCTAACCTATCATATCCTCTCCTAGGTTACTACAACCAACTCTACTCTAACCAAGTGTACTCAACTCTACTCTAGCCTACTCTAGCCTACTCTAGCCTAGCCTAACCTAGACTACTTTTGCCTAGCCTAGCCTAACCTAGCCTACTCTACCCTAGCCTACTCTACTCTACTCTAGCCTAACCTATCGTCCCATTCTCTATCATATCCTAGCCTAGCCTATCCTAGCCTAGCCTAGCCTACACTAACCTAGCTTACTCTACTATAGCCTAGCCTGTCCTACTCTACCCTAACCTACTTTACTCTACTCTAGCCTAGCATTACCTACTCTATCATACTCTAACCTAGCCTAGCCTACACTACTCTACCCTAGCATATTCTACTTTACTATACTCTAGCTTAGCCTACTCTAGCCTAGCCTAGCCTACTCTATCCTTACTCTACTTTAGCCTACCCTACTCTAGCCTAGCCTAGCCTAACCTAGCCTACCCTACACTTCTCTAACCTACCCTAGCCTAGCTTGCTCTAGCCTCTCCTAGTCAACTCTAGCCTAGCCAAGCCTACTCTAGCATAGCCTAGCTTAGCCTACTCTAGCCTAGCTTAGCTTAGCCTACTCAGCCTACTCTAGCCTAGCCTAGCCTACTCTATCCTTCCTCTAATTTAGCCTACCCTACTCTAGCCTAGCCTAACCTAGCCTACCCTACTCTTCTCTAACCTACCCTAGCCTAGCTTACTCTAGCATACTCTAGCCTATCCAAGCCTACTCTAGCCTAGCTTAGCTTAGCCTACTCTATCCTAGCTTAACTTAGCCTACTCTAACCTACTATCCTACTCTAGTCTAGCCTAGCCTACTCTACCCTAGCCTAGCTTATCCTAGCCTACTCTAATGTCCTCTAACCTATCCTAGCCCACTCTATCCTAACCTATCCTTTCCTAGCCTACTCTACCCTGACCTAGCCTACTCTACTCTAGCCTAGCATGTCCTACTCTACCCTACCCTACTCTACTCTACTCTACTCTATCGTAACCTACTCTATCCTATCTTACCTAGCGTAGCCTACTTTAATCTAGCCTTCCATACTCTAACATACTCTACTCTACTCTACTCTAGCTTAGCCTACTCTAGCCTGGCTTAGCCTAGCCTAGCCTACTCTATTCTTACTCTACTCTAACCTACCCTATTCTAGCCTAGCCTAGCCTACTCTACCCTAGCTTAGCTTAGCCTACTCTAACCTACTATGCCACTATAGCCTAATCTACTCTAGCTTAGCTTAGCCTAGCCTACTCTACCGTAGCCTAGCCCAGTCTAGCCTAGCCTAAGCTATCCTTTCCTAATCTAACTTAGGCCTAGTTTACTCTTCTCTAACCTATCCTAGCCTAGCTTTCTCTCCTCTAGCCTAGCCTACTCTAGCCTAGCTTAGCACTGCCCAGTCTAACCTACTATCCTACTCTAGCCTAAAGTAGCCTACTCTAGCCTAGCCTACTGTAGACTAGCCTAGCCTACTCTACCCTAGCCTAGCCTAATCTAGCCTAGCCTAATCTAGCCTAGCCTACTCTATAATAGCCTAATCTAACCTAGTCTACTCTAGCCTAACCTAGCCTGCTCTAGCTTAGCCTAGCCCATTCTACTCTAGCCTATCTTATTCTACTATAGCCTATCTAATTCTACTCTAACCTAGTCCACCCTAGCCTAGGCTAAGCTAGCCTAGCCTAGCCTAGCCTAGCCTATTCTAGTCTAACCTACTGCACCCTACTATACAGTGTTAAATTTATAAGAGTTTATCTATATACATATTGTAATTGAGACAATTAATAAAAAGTGTATTCAAAATCAATGTTAAAAAATATTTACTTACAATTTTATTTTATAATATGTATTTATATATAAAAGCAATGTTATTTTATATTATATAATTCAATCATTTTTTTATTATACATTATCATATTTTAATTAAATCCTATATAAGTTTATAGAAATTTATGTATATAGATGTTGTAGTTGACATTTGCGTTAGAATTTAATTTTATAATTTAGATTTAAATATAAAAGTAGTATACTTTTATATTAGATAAATTTAAACATTTTGAACATTTGTTTATATTACTTAAATTAAACAAATACATAATATTACATCACTAATATATTATAATATAGAATTTAATAACCTATTAATTATGTAAATTTTAATATCATTTTAAAAATAAATTAAACAATATTAATAAAAAATTCATTCAAAAATTAGAATATACAATATTCCTAAAAAATTAAATCTAACAAAATTATTTAATATCTATATATATATATAAATAAAAACTAAAATTTAGCATACATATATATAAAACCAAAATTTAGCATAAAAATTTATAAGACATCAACAACAAATTTAAAAGATTTAAAACCTTAACCATAGTTTAATATAAAACCACATTTTTCATAAATTAAATTAAGGGTTCCACAAATTAGATTTAATTATAAGTGCAGGGTAGCCATGAAAAAAGCAAGTTACACTAAAAATTTTTATCGCTCACACCAACCTACATCACCAAGAGTGTAACGCCTCGCAGCTCTGGCACGGGCGCGCGCCCCTCACGCGAAAAAATGCGACTAAGTATTATGCGAGCGCTCCAACATATGGAGGCTTGGTGGACAAAACACGCGGTTATGAGGAGAGCGTCGCGAGTTTATATGGCGAGCTGGGCAAACTAACCAACGAGCCGACCGTAGGCAAACCTTACACGATGGGCGCTTCGGGTGGCCGGTCCCACACGATGGGCGAGCCGAGCACACATCGGGCGATGGCGTCCGGGTTGAACGACGGACGGATGGAGGGTCGTCCGAGCGCTTGCCCACTCCAACGAAGGGTATAAGCACATGAAGTGCGTGTTTCATTTGGAGCATCACACAACATCGCAAGTTCTTCGCACTTCTAACTGTGCACACAAGAAATGCGAGTTGGACGCATTACCGCAGGTCGCACTTGAGGATGTGCCCGCTGAGACGGGCGACATGAATTGGCAGCACATGTGGTAGTGTGGGCGGTGGATCGCACGGGCGCGCGCCCACCACATTTGTACACGGAGTAGGGTTGGAGTTTGGACGTGGGTCGTGCACGGGCGCGCCCGCCCGGTGGACAACGAACTTAGTTGTATATTGTATATTGTATTTTGGTTAAGGCATGGGCAGACCGCCGTGCGCTCTTGCACGGGCGGGTGCCCGCCTTGGTTATGAACGCCGGTGGAGTGGAGTTGTTACTCCCGGTCATTGTAAAATTCTTCCATATAATAAAAGAAAGTTTCTCTTACATATTCTTATGGTTCTTGGTTATCGTTTATCATGCTTTTATAATGGATTCCGCACATTATAATAATAAGTGAAGCTTTTATGAATTGATGAAGGCGTAGTTCGTAAAGTAGCTTAACTATGGAAATGGTCGGTTGCTTAGGCGGTGCCGCACCCGCTCAACTTAAGAAAAAAAGAGTTGGGGGCATGACAGGTGGTATCAGAGCTGATTCAGGGTTGAAGAGGCTTGATGATAAGCGAAGAGAACGAATATGTATGCAAGGACAGGTTATGGAGAAATCATGGATGAACAGTCTGGATTTCGTGGACTTGGTGGTCTGTGGAAAGACCACTCAAGCTCTTATGGACACAGGGGCCACCCATAACTTTATGACGAAATGGTTGGCTAGAGAGGTCGGATTGACAATCCTCCCATCGAACATGGAGGTCAAGGCAGTGAACTCTAAGGCTAAGGTGGCGGGTTTGGCACACGAAGTGCCGGTACAAATAAAAGACTAGACGGGTCAGTTCTACTTCACGGTGATGGAGATGAATGACTTCGATGTAATACTTGGACAAGATTTCTTGAAGGGAAACAAGGCTATTGTTGTCCCCTTCTGTGATGAGGTGGTGCTGGTTGGACAGACACGAACTTGGACTTTTTCCACTCATAAGCAAAGGATGGAAGTCAAGGTGCAGCATGTTTCTGCACTGAGTTTGGAGAAGGCTATGAAGGAGTCAGATATGGAGACATATGCGGTGATTTTCAAGGGAGTCGAAGGTGATGGAGTGGGGATGCCTGTTCGAGCTGAGATTTCTGATGTGCTTGCCAAGTATGCAGATTTGATGCCTAATGAGCTACCGAAGAAGCTTCCACCAAGGCGTGCAGTGGACCATAGCATTGAGCTTGAACCAGGGAAGGAACCCCTGGAAAAAAGACCTTATCGTTTATCAGGGCCTGAGTTGGAGGAATTGAAACGACATCTAAAGGAGTTAGCTGATGCAGGTTTCATTAGACCTTCAAGGTCCCCTTATGGAGCTCCGGTATTATTCCAGCGAAAGAAGTATTCCAATGAGCTAGGGATGTGCTATGACTACCGTGCATTGAACAAGCAGACGGTGAGAAACAGGTATCCTTTGCCATTGGCTGTTGATTGCTTTGACAAGCTTGTGAAAGCCCGAATGTTTTCCAAGCTAGACTTGAGGCATGGGTACTATCAGGTGCGGATTGCTGAAGGAGACGAGAAGAAGACCGCGATCGTAACAAGATATGGTAGCTTTGAGTTCCTTGTTATGCCATTCGGGTTGTGCAACGCTCCTGGGACATTTGGCACTTTGATGAATGATGTTCTATGACCATACTTGGACTCGTTCGTAGTGGTATACTTGGACGATATAGTGGTTTATAGTGACAACATGGAGGATCATAAGAAGCACTTGGCGATCGTTTTCAAGGCACTGAGGGAGAATGAGTTGTTCTTGAAGAAGTCTAAGTGTGTGTTCGCTCACATCGAGATTTCGTTCCTTGGGCATATTGTTGGTCAGGGGTACATACGGATGGAGCCGAGCAGGGTGAAGGCTATTGAGGACTGCGTTGAACTGGAGAATGTCCATGAGATGAGGGTGTTCTTGGGCATGACCAACCACCAACGGAAGTTTGTAGAAGGTTACTCCAAGGTAACATCGGCACTGACAGACCTACTGAAAAAAGACAAGAGGTGGTGTTGGATGGAGAAATGTCAAATGGAATTTGATGACTTGAAGAGAAGGATGGTTACAGCGCCGATACTGAAGTTGCCTGACTTCGGGAGACTGTTTGAGGTGCACACTGATGCTTCAGATTTTGCCATAGGAGTGGTTCATATGCAGGATGGGTATCCGGTGGCCTATGAGAGTCGGAAGTTGCAGGATAGAGAGCGAAGGTATCCGGTTCATGAGAAGGAGATGACTGCGATTATCCATTGTCTTCATGTATGGAGGCATTACCTGATTGGGAAGCCATTTGTTGTCAATACTGAAAATGTTACAACGAGTTATTTTGCATCACAACCAAAGCTTTCTGCGAAGCAACCTCGTTGGTAGGACTTCTTGGCAGAGTTCGACATGTCTATTGAGTATAGACTGGGTAGACACAATGCGCTAGCAGATGCCCTTAGTAGGAAGGGACAACTTGCAGCATTGGAGGGAGAAGACTAGGCAACAAGGAGTAGAAGTTGGATTCAGATGTCAGAAGAGATGCAAAACAAACTGAAGGAAAGTGTGGAAACCGATACTTTTGCGCAGAATATAGTGAAGCAGATAAAGGAAGGGAAGACACGAAAGTTCTTTCTACGGGATGGTTACTTGTTCTTTGGAAACCGACTTTATGTTCCAAAGACATCTGGTCTCAGGAGGCACCTTTTGAAGGAGTGCCACGATTCTCCATGGGCTGGCCACCTAGGGCAGCATCGTTCTTTGGCATTGTTGGAGAGAGGGTTCTTTTGGGAGAAGATGTGGGAGGAGATGGAGGAGTATGTACATACGTGCATCATTTGTCAACAGGACAAATCGAATACACAGAGGCAAGGAGGACTGTTGCAGCCTTTACCTATTCCAGAGAGGCCATGGATGAGTGTCTCGATGGACTTCATTGTTCAGTTACCACAGGTGTAGGGGTATAATGGGATTATGGTCGTGGTCGATCTGCCGAATTGTTCTTTAAGAATGTGGTGAAGTATTGGTGGATCCCGTTGAGTATCGTGTTGGATAGAGATCCACGATTTACAGGGAGATTTTGGACCACATTGTTCAAGTTAGTTGGGACAGAGTTGTTGATGAGTTCGAGTTACCATCCGCAGACAGATGGGCAGACCGAGCGTATCAACGCATTGGTGGAGGACTACTTGATACATTATGTGACGGCTGATCAGAAGAATTGGCGTGAACTCTTGGATATTTCTCAGTTCAGCTACAATATTCAAAAGAGTTCTGCGATGGGGTACAGTCCATTTGAGTTGGTGAATGGGAAGATGCCAGTTGCTCCGCACACCGTTGAGACCACAGGTTTTTTGAGGAGTCCTCATGCAAAGAGGTTCATGAAGGCTTGAGAGGACACCTTGGAGTTGGCACAGTTGCGCTTGCACGACGCGGCAAGGAGGATGAAGAAGTATGCTGATAGGGGAAGACGGGATGTACACTTCAGTGTGGGAGATATGGTGTTTCTCAGGATTACTTGGGAGCAGTTTCAGCCAGCCAAGGGGACGGTCGCCAAACTGACACGGAAGTATGAGGGACCATTTCGGGTGAAGAAGCGAGTGGGGGAGGTTTATTACGAGTTGGAGCTTCCGCACCATATGCACATGAAGCATCCATTTTTTCACGTTAGTCAGTTGAAGAGATGCAGACTTGACTCAGACCATCTAGAGAGAGCTGAACCACCGAGAGGACCAGCTAGGATAGTGGACAAACCACGCTTGGAGTTGGAGAAGATATTGAGTTATCGGACTACAGGGATTGGTTGCCACCAGAAATGGGAGTACCTTGTCAGATGGAAGGGAGCACCAGAAGAGGAGAGTTGGGAATTGGAGGACTCACTTTGGAAGTGGAAGAGGAAGATTGCGAGATTTGAGCGGAGAGTACTTAGACGTGCAGGATTGTCGAGGGCCACAATGATTTCGAGTGGGGGAGGATGCAATGCCTCACATCTCCGGCACGGGCGCGCGCCCCTCACGCGATAAAATGTGACTAATTATTATGCGAGCGCTCCAACATATGAAGGTGCGCTGGAAAAAACGCACAGTTATGAGGAGAGCGTTGCAAGTTTATATGGCGAGCTGGGCAAACTAACCGACGAGCCGACCGTAGACAAACCTTACACCCGCTCAACTTAAGAAAAAAAGAGTTGGAGGCGTGACAGAGAGAGTCATTTAAATAAAGCTAAACTATAAAAGAATTACATGGAAACTAGAGAAATGAAAGTTAACGACACTAGAAGGTATAAACTTATGTGCACTTGAAACTAGAAAAATTAATGAAGAAACTACGATGTTATAAGAAGCGGCAGGTATAGAAGTATCATATCAATATTTATTAGATGCGTAGGAACTAAGTAATTAGATGAGTAGCAACTAAGTAATGAACAGAGAATCTAAGTAATGAAAGGAGAAACTATCCAAAGAATGGATGGATGGGATAATTTGAACCATAACAATCAAACGGATTGATAATCAATAAAAAGTATTAAAAAAACACAGGAAGAAAATTAACAGAGAAGACTAAAACAAAACTAAAATGAAAAGACTAGAGTTTGCTTTGAAAACAAAGATGAGAAGAAATATACCTAAACATTGAGTAAAACATAACAACAACAAAATAATCGAACCTATCCATTCAGTTAATATTAATAAAAACATTGAGCAATACAAAATAACTATTTAAAATAAATTATATATATTAATAATTATAATAATAAAATATTTAAAACAAAATTTAATATAAAAATTTATGAGATATTAATGAACAACGTATTTAGAAGATGTAAAAGCGCAGCTCAGAGTCCTTAAAGCAATTTAATATAAACCACATCGTCCGAGAGAATTATAAGAGAAGGGCAGCCCTGAAAAATGGATTTCGAGGGCCAAGATTATGGCATCTGGTTTTTATAACTGACATGAAACTGCACCTAATTTAAATAAAGATAAACTATAGAGGAATTACATCTACACCACAAAAAATTGAAGTCGCGGAGAAACAAAATATTGAACACATTGGAAGGTTTAAATGTACCTGCAAATGAAAATACAACATATTTCAATTAATGGGGAAACTACAATGGTTTAATAAGCGCGACATGCATGGATGGAATAATCTAAATAGAATGGAATAGTGATTGTATGAGCAGGAACTATAGTTATGAGTGGAGAAATTAAGCAATCAACGGAAGGATGGGATAATTTAATAACCAATAGAAAATACTTTCAGAAAATTAATTATCTCAGGAAATTAATTATTGGCTCGATTGATAACTAATAGAAAATATTTCAGAAAATTAAGAGAAAGAAAAATCATAGAAGTCTTGATTTCAGGCATTACAGTGCTGCAAAAATTAACATAAAGAAAACTGAAATAGAAGGACTAGGGTTTTAGAGATCAGAGGAAATGTACCTGTAATTGAAGCCCTGCGAGTTATTGAGGAGGAGCAGTGAGTAAACCATAGCCGGCTCTTCAATGTGAGGTTCCTATCCATCATAACTATACAACAGAAAACAATTCCTTCACTAATTTTCGAGGAAATAAAATAAATTCCATTTGTTATACGCAAACATAAGAAACTAAATGAAACTAAACAAGAGAGGAATTACATGAAACTACATCAGGGTACACAAGTGGATGGAATGATGACGTGGTTGAAAAACCAACTGAAAATACACTAAAAACTTCAAAGAATATGCCCTGTTCTTGGTGTGGTTTGAGCTGAGGAAACCTCGGTTTCTGTCATTATAGGGCACAAGAAATTAACAAAAAGAAAATGGAAATGAATGGGATTGCTGTAATTGACAGCAGAGATCAAAGGAATGTAGGAGGAGCGTAACCGACTATTCAATGGGAGGTTCCTATCTATCGCAACAATACAACATAAAATAATGGAACCGGTCCCTTCGGAAGTGTTTTGATATACATGGAAATACATTGAAATGGCTGAAATGAATTAAAAAAACTACTGCATCTATCAAAGTAGATAGAAACGCAGCACAAATGAATCAATATAATATATACCTGAAATTAAAAGACCCAGAGAACTTAACCGCCTTTTCTCTGAAGCTAGGATGATCCAATTGCCTCCTTATATAACATGATTGACTTTGCACATACTCACTTACATGACAGACATGTCACAGGCACACGCACAAGCACACAGACTGAGATGCCCAAGTACATATACCAGACCCACAAGACATGCATAAACATACCAGATGAGACCACACATAGACACATCCGGCGACAGTAGAGGTTCATGACAAGGAAGAAGTAAATGGGAAATTTCTGCGACCTTCGATACATATATGTAGGGTTTCTCTCAACGGATATATTGGCCTCCTTTTTTGAATAACGGTTTCAGAGGCAAATCTGTCTCTTCCAAAAATGGGAGAGAATTTAAAATTGGTCTTTTTAAAAAGACAGGCATAAAACAATCATGTTTTTCTTTCTTTTAATTTCGATTCATGATTTCGGTTTTTCAGTTTCTATTAATCAGTGCGTTTTATGATATTTGATTTAACCATTACTTTTCTAAATTTAGAATAAGTTTCACATGCCCTAGGTAGAATCTAATGATGAAGTAACCGATGTCAAAATTAGAAATGGAATTGTCGGACTGATACCGATTGGCTATTGTAACATTTATTTAACGGATATATCGACCTCTTTTCTTGAATAACCGTTCCACGACAAATCTCCTATTTCTTCCAGATGAGTGAAAATTTTAAAAATTAATGTTACTATCTTTTAGCTATTTTGTGTTCATTATGGTTAACTATTACTTGTTTTTGAATAATAAAAGCATTATATGGATATCCTCGGAAATTTACCAACAGTGTATATAGGGACAGTGTATATAGGGTTTTTCATAGGGTTTCTTTTAACGGTTATATTGGCCTTTTTTATTGAATCACTGTTTATTTTATTTTTTAACTGAACAATCATTTCACATATATACATACTCTTTCAACAGATATATGGGCCTCCTTTACTGAACAACCATTTCCAAAATATTTAAGATTCGTCTACCCAATGTCCCTAAAAAAAGCAAAAAATGTTTGCGTGTTTTTTTCTATTTAGATTTCTGCTTTTTTCTTTTCGTATTTATTTTAACTCCTGCATTTTACTATTTTACTGTGTTACCTAGTTTATTTAAAATTCTGCATTTTACTATGTTGTTCCGATTAGCTTTGATTTATTATTACTTTTTCAATTTTAGAACAATAACCTAAATTACTTAACACAATGTGAGTGACAATTCTTTAAAACAACAAAGAGTGACTCTATTAAAAGACAAAGGCCAATTCTCTAATATGTTGGCCTCCATTCCTTATTGAATTCAAGAACTCATTTAGTGATTCCACTAATCCGGATTTGATTCCATGATATGTGGGATTTGATCCCATAACATAACATATGGAGTTCAAATTGTTTATGAAAGGCTGATAAGGTGGATGATAGGGTAAGCATGATTATGCATTGGTACAAATCAAATTTTTTTCTTGTTTATTATAGAACTCTCAACTAAATGACCATCAATGAAACAAGTAATTGTTACATGATTAGTAATTTCATCTAAGGGGAATTTATTTTCAAATCTAATAGATATGATGTCAAATAATAATTCTATTGTAATATATCTATTACACCTCCAAAGTAAAGTTATGGTATATATGAGGAGTTAAAATATATTATTCAATGGTATCTTGGAAAATGGATATTGTATGAGTAATCATTTAAATGGGATGCTTTTCTTAAGGGCTAAAAAAAAAAATATCTATGTAATTTTCTTTCATATGGATATGAATTTATGATCATTTTGAATATTCATTTAATGAGGATAACAAGGATGTGAAGGAACCCTTGAAACCTAAGGCTTTAATGAATATACAATAGGATGTAATAATATTTTGAACTCTTGATCCTAAATATTAATATGAGGTGTATCCATGGAAGAAACCCCTCAATCTATGAAGAAAGTCAAGCGCATAACAATCAAGGGAATATCATTTAGGTGTGTGAAAATAAATCCACCATTTGCATAATATGAGTATTAATGGAAGCCATCTAGAAAGTTTTTCTTCAAATCCATGAAAAACATATTAAATATATTTCTAGTGTAGAGGAGTCAATACACAAGGAAGATTTAAAAACTTTAATGATATAGAAGTAGATCGTGAAGAGGAAAAATATGACAAAGGGTATGCCATTTATTCTTGTGGTGTTGTTATGTGATTTGATATTGTATATAATATAAAATATTGTATTCATAGTCGTATTGAGAAATTATAATATTAGTTATTAACTACTTTCAAAAATGAATGATGGTTTTCAATGTTATAGGATTATTTATAATGGCTAGAAAGTTATTTACTGATTATAAAATCAAAAAGAAATTTTGTCCTTCTATCTTGAGGACGTGTAGATCCAAAATGAGTAAAGTGACATGACTATATAACTAATAATAATAGGTTTTCATCCCTAGTAATTGATATTGTTGTCTTAGTTAAATATGTTAATTTAAAAGTTGTGCACATTCTCTCTTATTGTCAACATTTAATTCTAGTTTTAATATTTGTATAACAATGGGAATAGGTTGACCATATTGAGTTATGCATAAATATTTTTTTCATAATGTTAGATCTTAATATTTTGGATTGTATTTAGATTTATCAATAAATAAGATATATGATTTTTTATACTATTTCTGTTCACAAACAATATTAATATTAATGTTGTCTTGTCCATGTGGAGAAACTATCAACCCAACCAAGAAGCTCCATAATTGATTACATTTACATTTTGAATTCCCTTAATATAGTATTCATTATAAAAATTAGGTTAGCTATCTAATTATTATAAAAATAAGTTCCATTCAATTGCCAAATCAAAAGTAATCCTATCTTTTAAAATAGTTATGTTTCTTCCATTGTTAGTTTATGCATAAACACGTAATAGAGCTAGAATATCTGGATATCGTGGCTTGAATTCTTGGTAAAGCCAATAACTGATGGTTTTGGCATATGTATGATTTGAGTTTGAGTAAAAAAGTGAAGCCTACTTGCATGAATTGAAATTACATGATTGCCCCCATCATTGCAAGAAGCCAAAGATTATGGTTCTCTCAAAAATCCCACAAGGGAATTTTGTCCCCAAGCCAAAACTATTATTAGAGCCTGATATGGCACAGCCATTAATGAGTATCATTTCAAATTCTTCTCATTCAAAAGCATGCATGTAAAATTTAAAAGTTCATTGAAACCTTGGCTTCATTAAGTGTTGACCATCATTAGAAGTAGAAATCCTTATGATACTTGTTTGAAGATTACTTATGCTATAGCTTAGAGATACACCCTTCTTCTTAACATAAAAATATCGTGTGACCTTACATGTGACAAGTATTACAATGAGAAAAGGACCACATGTACAATGTCATTAGTAATCTCATAGTTGAATTAAAAGAAATGGCACAATGCAAAAAACATTGAATAGAGAAAGAAACTTTATGTCCAATGGTGAAAAGCTTATCCATTTATACTTTAGAAAATAAACTACCTTCTTTTACAATCTTAACATCAAACATAGTAAACCATGGTGAAATCATAGTGTAGTTAATCAACATAGAGAGAGAAGAAAGAGTCCACACAAAAAGATGGTATTGAATAAAATTTTTATGATGTACACCCTATCACCTCCCTTCACTTGTTTTAATAGAATTTATTCACATTGTTGAAATATATTCTCCTGAACAAAACTCCAAAATACCCCATCATAATCCTAGGTGTTGGATCAATGATAGATATAAATCAGAAACCTTTCGCATGGGAGAGTTTTTTTTTCCTAGGTAGGTGGGACTACACATCGGTTTTTAACTAATGACCTTAACATCAAGGAGTGCCTTAAAAGTACACCCAATAAACATCTATTCAAAATCCCTATGAGGCGGTGTTGTACTATGTAACAAACCCCCCCATTTATATGAGTAATAGTAATTAATATTTGACATATAAATAGGGGAGCATTTTAAATTTTTAGCCTTCGAAAACAAATGCTAACTCTGTAAATTTTCCTTAAAAACCTTAAAAAAGGAACTCATGCTTGAAGCTCTTATCGCAAATTGCATCTCAAAGTTTTCCATGTAATAGTTGTTAACATTCCATCGAAATCCCGAAAGCGATATGTGATGAGGTCCCCGATGTGATTTCTAGATCACCACACTTTAATAACACATGATCGCACTTCGCAAATCACAAATTGATGGAGCATGCCATTGTGTCAACCCTTAAGAATTTGTGAAATGTGATATTGCGATTCTCGTAATCACATTTCTCATTAACTTCGAATAACGTTATATGGCAATGTTTGAAAGTTGTGATGTGCAAATAAAGTGTGAAGCATGGAGAAGTTACTGAGTTCTAATGTAATAATGAGTGGTTTGATAGAGTAATTAATTCCTCAAGGAGAGGAATTGATGTTTTCAAGTTATCCCTAGTTAAAACTGAAATCTCGTGTAAAATCTTCCCATGATTCAAAGTCATTTCAAAGAACTCTCTTCCTTAATTTCCCTCCATTGTGTGTGCTAATATATCTCTTTCATTTCAAGCAAGCCTCAAGAGAAATTTCATCGTGAACGGTAATGCAAAAGCAGAAGAAGTAGAGAATTACAGAGTCTGTTATATCAGAGATGTCACCTATATTCGCTGATGAGGCATGACAGCATGGGAAGTCATATACAACAGACTCGAAGATGAGCGTCCTAAAATTACTGTCATAGAGGTAAAAAATGACTCAATAAAACCGTTGGGGGTCCAATTCAAAGATGTTGCTTACTCCTTCCTTCACAAAACAGGAGAAAGAGCGAAAATACTCCCATACACTCATATGATTAGATGGGTGGTCGAAAATCTCAGTATTGAAGACATGCAATTCATGAACTCGAATATGGAGCTAATGGGGTCCATCAAAGCTGAAGACCTGAAGAAAAGGTATCATATACCTTACCCTTAAGAAATATATGATAAAACATACGTAGCCAACTTCGCGAAGAAAATTGAAGAACCTTTCGAGATGATCCACGGTTGGAGGGTCCTAGAGAAAAAGTTCAAATATGATAAAATGAGTATGTATCTCGTGGCTTCTTTGGAAAACCCCTATAACTATGCAACTTCTATGTTATGTAGGTTATATGGATTACCTAATAATACCAAGTTTTCCATAGAATGGATTCCTTTAATTAATGCTTCTGTCAATTCCCACATAATGAATTGGCCCACTATCCTATCTGATAACCCATCTATTGCTATTTCTGAGTACTGTCAAAAGAGATCCACCTCCACAGGGAACCTTCCTCCATTTTATTTCAGTGCCTATATCATGGATGTCATCTGTTTCTATTCTAAGTTTCCAATCGGGGGTTGGAAATGGACTTTGCAAGACCCCTACCTCATCCATCTCAACCAAAAATAGATTTGGGAATCCCATTATATACCCCATTTTTATAAAATATGTCATGGTCTCATTTTACCATTACATCAATTTATTTTTAATAAGAAAGTCCCCATGGTTTCTAAAGAAGCCACTACAAACCTTCTCGTAGTAGGCAAGTATTTTACTGAAGAATGGTTTACATATATCGGAGCTTTTGGTATTACAGGGAACCCGCATGTGCTCCCTTTGTATGTCTCTGACAAGACACTAGTAAGAGAAATTGCTCACTAGACTATGGGAAAAGACCTAACCAAGACCATAAAATACAACAAAAAGTCATTATGGCCATCCTTTCCCATTCGATTTTGTTCTTTTTCATTAGAAAAATTCAACCATGCAACCAAGGAATCACTAAGCCTAGAAAGCCTCATGCTCCATATTGAGGCAAATTGATCCAAACAAAATAGCACATAATATTATTGCAGTAAAGATTAATCCCTTTAACAATGAGGCTAATGATTATTAGGATCTTTGACAATCAGCTCAATCATTCAAACAAGCATTGGAATGGGCAAAGGATAATTTGAGTCATGATGATTTTAAGAAGTTTCAGGAACTCGAAAGTCAAAGGCTCGAAACAATTCCATTGCATTTGTTAAGGGCTAAGGACAAAACTACTCCCAATGTAACTATGAGGAATGCAAGACCAAATTCTCGCATAGAGTCTCAAGTGGATAGAAGGAAAGCATAGAATACAGGGAAAGTGTAGGACACAGAGAATACAGTGGAAGCTAGCATAAGGTCTGTCGAGAAACACGTCATAAGTGACACAACTAATGATATTGGTGCTGAAGTCAAAAGAAACAATTTGGAGAAATAATGGGACAAATTTAATAAAAGGCTACAATATACTCCTAAGACAACAAATGCCCAAGAAATCAAAAAATATCACACTCCTCTACAAACTCAGAAAAATATAGAGTCTAAGTCGATGGTTGAGAAAGGGGAAAGTTCACAACATACAGAAATCATTCTTGCATTCCCCACATTAGAAATTATCCTAAAGGTAACTGAAATTCATTGTTTAGATGTGTTCTACAACCCACTACATAAGGCTATAATAAGAAGGCAGAGGAAGAGAAGGAGGGTGGAAACACCTCAAATTTGAGTAGGGAATGAGCCGATGGACATAATTTAGAAGGATATTCCTTCCAATCTTGCTAAACTTTGACAAGATTGTCGTAGTTTACAGGAGCATAACTGTGGTTCTTTATTCTTAAATGAGCCTTCTTCTTGGCAACATAAAAATGGAATAAGTCTGCATTTATGATTTTTCTAAAATACTCTAGGGCAAACAATCTCATGGGCACATATTTAGGCACCTTGAAAGGGCAAAGTTCACACCCGTACATTCTGATTTTTGTGTAATTTTGCTACAGGTACCAGTCACCTATCTTGTACTGCGTGTAAAGTTGGAGAATCTTCTTCATCTCACCAGGGAGTATAGGAGGGGAACTCCCATCAACAGAGTGGATGCTGGATGTACAAACTAGTCAATGA